>CM045734.1:6875481-6995481 GCA_024760905.1 Plotosus lineatus | reverse complement strand
CGTGGTGGATTCAGGACAAAGTGATAATGTAATAAGGACTTAGTCGTGATTGATGTAGTGAGGATTCATGAGTGATGCAGTAATCATGGCATTGCTGCAATGATTATATAGTAATGAAGATGTAGCAGTGATGACACTGATGTAGTAATAATTGATGTAGAAAGGAGTGATGTGGTAATGATGATGAGCCAATGATTGTTGTAGTAATGATGATGGGGGAGTAATGGCATTGTTGTAGTAATGATTCCAGTAATGATGATGTAACAGTGATGGCATTGTTGTAGTTATGATTGTAGTAATGATGTAACAGTGATGACATAGTTGTCATAATGATTGTAGTAATGTTGATGTAACAGTGATGACATTGTTGTAGTAATGATTGTAGTAATGATGATGTAACAGTGATGGCATTGTTGTAGTTATGATTGTAGTAATGATGATGGGGAAGTAATGGCATTGTTGTCGTTATGATTGTAGTAATGATGATGTAACAGTGATGGCATTGTTGTAGTTATGATTGTAGTAATGATGATGGGGAAGTAATGGCATTGTTGTCGTTATGATTGTAGTAATGATGATGTAACAGTGATGGCATTGTTGTAGTTATGATTGTAGTAATGATGATGGGGAAGTAATGGCATTGTTGTCGTTATGATTGTAGTAATGATGATGTAACAGTGATGGCATTGTTGTAGTTATGATTGTAGTAATGATGATGGGGAAGTAATGGCATTGTTGTCGTTATGATTGTAGTAATGATGATGTAACAGTGATGGCATTGTTGTAGTTATGATTGTAGTAATGATGATGGGGAAGTAATGGCATTGTTGTCATTATGATTGTAGTAATGATGTAACAGTGATGACATAGTTGTAATAATGATTGTAGTAATGTCGACGGACGTAACAGTGATGACATTGTTGTAGTAATGATTGTAGTAATGATGATGTAATAGTGATTGCATTGTTGTAGAAATGATTGCTTGAGTAATGATGTAGTAATGACGATGTTTATGCAGTAATGGTTGATTTTGTAATGATGAGGTGGTGATGATGACATTGACATTGATGGAGTAATGATCATGTAGTTTTGAAATTTTCAGAATGCGAAAGTGCGTAATACCTTGTACACCAGATCATCGTGATATCAAGATTAAAAAAAAAAACAGTTTGAAAAACAAATACAGTGGTACCTCACTTTACGAAAGTCTCAGCAAATGAATGAATGAATGAATGAATGAAGTTTAACGGCACTTTCAACACATATAGTGTGTTATATTGTGCCCGACATGGTTATTTTATATTAACTATAATGACTAAGAGTTCAATTTCAAATCGCAAATGAAGCTAAGGTAAACCAAATCATTTTCTTCGAACAATCAATTTTCGCGTAAAACCCAATCAAAAGGTGAAAAGGTAATAGTAATAAAAACGAGTCTGGCTAAGAATATGCATTCCTATACATTTCTAACCAACAGTAAAAGTTTGATATTTAGGCAGAATTGCAGCACTCTAGCAATAAAATTCATGCTAACTATACCACAAATTAAAAATTTATAAAATATTTCAATATCTTTTAAAAACTTCAGGATTACTGAAGCATTAAATTTAGTAAAAAGATCATACAAGTTGTTCACGTTAAAATGCTGGAATGGAGTCTCAGCAAAATCTGTGCAATCTATTAAAATGTGCTTGACCGTCAGGGGGACTGAACAGGTGTCACACACAGGCGCAGGCTTCTACTCGTTCTACTTGAATAAGAATATAAACGTTTTACACTGGGCTTTATGAGATGAAGTTTATTATTAGTTCCTTCATCCCACTGGCTCTGCCACTGATTAAAAACAAAATTATTTAAACGACACTTTACGTCAGTATCGGGGACCTTGTTCTCAGAAACACGATAATTCAGTTTCCTTCGCTAGTTTTTCGGCCTTTTCATTACCTTTGATGCCATTGTGACTGGGGCACCAAGCAAACACTATGTTTTCTCCACCCTCAGCGAGATTGTGGCACCTTTGGAAAATCTTTAAAAGTGTAGGGTTATCAAAATCATTGCCCTGTAATGCAGTTAAACTAGACAAAGAATCTGAGAAAATAATAAAATTGTTTCCATCGTAAGAAGACACAATATCAAGTGCATGCAGAATCGCCCGCAATTCTGCTGTAAAAATAGAGTCTCCATCTAAAAGTCGGACCTGGATATTCAAACCATTGGTGACTGTAGCGGCTGCTACTCTGTTGTTCTCCTTATAGCCATCTGTATAAATAGCCCTAATGACCCTATATAGATCTCTCAACTGACCAGACATCATCTGAAACACTGAAGGATCCGAAGACTTTTTAGAAAAAACTCAGATAGTGACAGATTTACATGTGGTCTCTTTAATTTCCAAGGTGGGATATCAGGTATATATTCTATAGGTTCTATATTCTTGAGATCTGGACACGCAGCTTTAAGTGAATCTTTAATTCTCAAAGCAAATGGACGAGTAGCTAGCTGTTGGTTTGTTTTGGTAGAACCGCGTATTTCTGGTGTGAAAGGTGAGCTCGTATGTAGGATTGTCCTTGTTTGCCCTCAGCTTTATAGCATATTGAAGGGCGAGTTTTTCCCTACGCAAATGTAATCGTAGTTCATTTGCTTCAACATGCAGATTAGGAATAGGAGAAGTACTGAAGGCTCCTAGGCAGATTTTTAATGCTCGGTTTTGGTTTCTAACTTTTTTAAATAGGATTTTCAAGCAGAACCATAAACTATGCAGCCATCATCTAATTTTGATCGGATTAAAGATCGGTATAATCTTAACAGAACTTCACGATCAGCTCCCCAACTTTCAACAGATTCAGAGATTTCTGAAATTTTATTCTTAAATAGTCGATGTGTGCTTTAAAGTTGAGTTTTTGTCGAAAATCACACCAAGAAATTTCACCTGATCAACAACAGGAATGTCATGACTACCAAGTTTAAGATCTGGATCTAAATGCATTTTTCTTTTATTGCAAAAATACACACACAGTTTTAGACTGAGAGAATTTAAAGCTATTATTATCATCCCACTTCTGAATTTTATTTAAGCATAGCTGCAGTTGTCTTGCAATAGTGTGCATGTGTTTTGCGCGACAGCTAATTGCAAAGTCATCCACAAATAATGATTGTGATATACCGTCTTTGACGGCGTTAGCTATGCTGTTAATTTTAACATTAAATAAAGTCACAGATAAAATACTTCCTTGTGGAACACCCATGTCTTGTTTCTGAGAAGCAGAAAGGGAATTCCCGACACGAACTTTAAAATGTCTATCGGTTAAAATTTTTTTAATAAATGCAGGCGTTCTTCCGTGAAGGCCCAGCTCATGTAAATCCTTTAAAATTCCGTATTTCCAAGTGGTATCATGTGCTTTTTCTAGATCAAAGAAGACAGATATCATGTGTTCACCTCTTACAAATGCATCTGGAATGTTAGATTCGAGAGCTATCAAATGGTCTGCCGCTCTTCTAAAATGTCTAAAACCACATTGTGACTTTAATATTAAGTGGTTCTTCTCAAGATACCAAATCAAACGAGCATTTATCATACATTCCATGAACTTGCACAAGCAACTAGTTAGAGCAATGGGACGGTAGTTTGTAGGGTCTGTGTGATCTTTACCAGGTTTTGGAACTGGAATAATGGTAGCTTTCCTCCAGGAGTCTGGAAAACTACCAGTTTCCCATATATCATTGAACATATGCAACAGAACATTTAAAGATTCATCGGGGAGATGTTTAAGAAACTGATAATGGATATCATCAGGTCCAACAGCAGTATCATGAGATTTGTTTAATGATTCCCTTAGTTCATACATACTAAAGAAATCGTTATAATTTTCCGAGTTATTTGAGTTAAACTTGAGTTTGACTTTCTCCTGCTGATATTTATACTTTTGAAATGTTGGAGTGTAGTGTTCTGTAACAGAATTTTTCTTAAATTCTTCTGCAAGAGTGCTAGCAATGTCGACTCTATCAGTGGCTTTGTTCCCATTTGATTTATTAATGTGTTTTACAGAATTATTTACTGGTTTTCCACTTATCTTGCGTACTGTTTCCCATATTTTTCCCACTGATGATCTCATACTTAGCTTTGAAACATATTCTTTCCATGATTTCCTTTTATTTTCTTTAATTGTACACTGTGCATTTGCGTGGGCTGCTCTATATTTATCTAAATTAGCTTGTGTAGAGTCATGTTTAAAGATATTTAAGGCTGTTTGGCGTTCTTTAATAGCCTTTTGACAGTCATCGGTAAAGCATGGTTTCCGTATGGGTTTTGGAATTGACGAGGATTAAGTACAGTTTTTAAGGCGGTATTTGTGACACAGGCAGCAAAGTCATCTGTTGTTTTAATATTGGTTTGAAATGTGTTTAGATTGATTTCATCATTGCACAATTCCTGGAAAGCTGTCCAATCAGCTTTATGCAATTGCCATTTTGGGGGCTTCCCAGCATCTGTAGGGGTGGTTATATTGATGAAGATTGGGAAGTGGTCACTATCACACTGATCGTCACCAACTTCCCAAACAAGACCCATAAACAAGGCAGGAGAGCAAATGCTCAAATCAATAGATGTATAAAGGAGCCTGAAGATGGATGAAGATATGCCGGAGATTTAGAATTTAAATTGCACAGATCCTGACGTGTAACAAAATATTCTACCAATTTGCCTCTATTGTCTGGAGTTTGACAACCCCAAGTAGCGCTATGTGCATTGAAGTCTCCAAGCAACAGAACAGGGGAGGGGAGTTGGTCTAAAAGTTCATCCAATTCGTTTGCATGAAGCCTGTGTTTGGGAGGGATATATACGGAACACACTGTTATAGTTTTATGAAGTTGGACTCTCATGGCTCCAGCTTGCAGGCGTGTATTTACTGTAATAAGCTCATGAGGGACATTTGATTTAATTAGAATGGTAGAACCGCCTAAGGCTCTGCCATCAACTGATGACACAGATGTTTTACTGGATATATCATATCCTTTAAGTGCTACATTATCTAGTTTATTTAGTAGTGTTTCCTGAACACAGACAATTTGAGGAACACTATCACGAAGAAGTGATTTAATTTCGTCATAATTTCCTTTAAGTCCTCGACAATTCCATTCTATGATACCATTTAATTTGGTACTCATGAGGGCTTAGTGTTGGCTCTTTCTTTGCTGCTATCTCTATTGCTATTAGCTGAGAACATCCATGTTCTCCTCTCCAGAATCCTCCAACACCTGAAAATTATTATGTTGGGGCACTTTGTTTCTGATCCCTTAGGATCTCTATTTGGTGTTCAGTTTATTTTAACAGTTTTATCATCTTTTTTAGCAAAAGTTAGGTTAGATTTTGGTCTGGGGTTTGACGCTGTCTGTGTACCGACAGAGTTTTTTTTGTGGTCTTTTGTGGCCTGTGAAGAGGAGGCCATGGCGTTAGTTTGTTTTGGTTGATATTTTTGAGGGCTCTGGGATTTTTCGGGTCAAGTTATGTCAGTTTGTACTATTATGGAATTGTAATGGATAGCCTTTTTTGCGGTAGTAGCCGATGCATAGGTCTGTTGTGGTTGAGATCTTTTTTTCTCAACCAGTTTCCTTGCTTCCTTGAAGGTAAGGTTTCAAGTGCATTTAATGGTTTGGATTTCTTTCTCCTCTAACCATTTTGGACAGTTCTTGGAAAAGGATGGGTGATTTCCATTACAATTCACGCAATTGGCCTGTTCACTACAATTTTGGTCCTCGTGCTCTTTACCGCATTTCCCACACGTTGGTTTGTTACCACAGTTACCCTGATGGTGGCCAAAACTTTGGCATTTGAAGCATTGTAGGGGTTAGGTATGTAGACAGAAACTGGGACATTTAAATATCCCACCCTGACTTCTCCAGAAAGGGTAGTAGCGTCAAAGGTGAGTATTAATGTCCCAGTTGGAACCTTCTGGCCTTCTTTCTTGATTGTTATGTGTTGAACCTTCCTAACCCTCTGAGCACGAAGACCCTCCAGGATCTCCTCTTCACTCGCAGATCTTAATTCATTACACTTTATGACCCTTTTCTTCGTATTCAAGGAGTTGTGGGCTGAAACTTTTATTGGTACGTTGATTAGCATGGTGGATTTTAGTAAGTTGGTAGCGTGACTCTTCTGGCTTACTCCAATAAGAAGATCGCCAGAACGCAGCCTTTTCACTTGTTTAGGTTCCTTTGATAGTTTGCTTAACAGTTAAGATAGACAGTTTGCTTAACGGTTTCGTTTGATCTGTACCTTGAATAACAAGGAAATGGGGCCAAGAAGTGCTGGGTCCATAGTCAGAGTCACTGTCTGAGTCGTTATCTAATGATCTTGTAAATGTTTTTTTTAGTAGTTTAAATTTTTACAAAATGAATGCAGGAAGAAAAGGAAAATATGTTTATCATATCCTGTTACCCCTTTAGTCGCCTTTTGACATCCCGGGCCGAAGTGGGCCAGTTCTACCCCACCACCCACAGGGGGACCGTGACCCTGGAAAGGAGGACTAAGGGTGTACTGTCACTTTCCCAAGGTGAGCACCCAGACTAGTGGAGGGAAGGTGGCGTCTTACTTCGCCATTCTAGACCGAAGCCAAGCTGGGTCTAGCCACTGCCCTTCTCACCAAATGAAAAATGTAGGTTACGAAATGTATTTTCCTAAAATCTTTTCACTGTATCTCTCTCAATCTCTCTCTCTCGCTCTCCCTCTCTCTCACACACACACACACACACACACACACACACACACACACACACACACACACACACACACACACTTCTGTTTAAATGGACGGGATGTTGTATTTAAAGCGGCATTACAGTACCTGTTTGAAAGATCAGAGGTCCTGATTCAATATTAACTTGATTCCTTGCGAGATCGGAGGTCTTGTCCCACGGAGCACTCTGCTCATGCTTCTCCTGCTTCAATATTGTGCCAAAATTATCGTCTCAGTAACTGTATTTCCGCTTTAAGGTCTCCTTCTGCTTAAATATCGTCCCGATTGTAGAGGGCTTTCGGTGATAACGAAATATAATGCTGCAATGATCTCAAAACATGCCAACAGTTCTGTTCAACTCTCCTTCACGCATGTGAAAAAAGGAAGTATGGCTCCAGGAAGTATGGGTACAGTTCAGCTGCCTCCTGGCCAATGGGAGGCCAGCAGGGCGGAATGTTGGGAGACAGCCAATGAGAGAGTAACTCGCGCATGGTTTGAATCTTGAATGGCGCGTTTGGCGCTTTTCGTAAAAAGAGGGTGTTTTCGTAAAAAGAGTAGGAAAATTGTGGAAAATCTTTCTCGTAACCTGGAGTTTTCAAACCCCGGAGGGTTTCGTAAGTAGAGGGCCGACTGTACTGTTGTTTTATGCTTTATTTCTTGACACAGGCAGCACACTGTCGGCAACCGGCAATTTTGCCGCCTAGAATAGCCCTGCTGCCATCTACTCTGAAACGTTTTTTTAAAAAATAAATTTGAAAGATTTTTTTTTTTTTTTTTTTAATGGTTTTATTCATCTTCATATTAACAGATAACTTGAGATAAGTGATTATAATTGTCGTTTTAGACAGAGAACAACGTACATGCCTGCTAAGTGCTTGTGTACTTCGTATGCATGGGTGACCCGGTTTTGTTTTCAAGGCTCAATTTGCATTTCTATGCATTTCTTAGTTTCAACAAATGTCAGATTCAAAATAAGCTTATTTATAAACAACTGTACACGTTCGTTACAATATCTCAGCGACAAAGAAATATCAAGGACTTTTTTAGCAAGAGACCTAAAATACAACGTACACAACTAACACAAGGTAAATTATAAACAGTTGCGATTGTTAACAGAGAGAGCCTTCCAGGGCCCGCCCTCTGAGATATATAAAACCACGTTTACCATATCGCCGGCCCAATCACAGAAAATATCTTTGTCTGGCTACAAAAAAGTTGTCAAGGCGAACTTTTTGGCAATATATAAATCCTTTATTCAAAATCATGTTCTTACAAATATTTATGCAATGTCAGTAGCAAATATGCTTTTAAAGTTCACAATAACGGCAATTTTTATCCATGATTAATCCCGTATGAATCGTTCTCCATCATTCTCATGCTTTCAACAAATTCCGCTTGCTTGATTTGTATGGCTTCAGCAAAGCTGCACTGTTTACGTCTTCGCGACACAACGCCCTTGCACAGCTTACAGCCAAAATACACACAACTACATGACGGTTGAATATCACATAAAGATGATATAATATGATGTACATATTTTGCATGCTATAGCTTCTAAGTTATAGATCAAATTTACATGTAGATCTATACTATACAATATAATACTGTAAATATGATACATCAGCCGGCTCAACCAGTACTTTTGAACTTTGACAAACAACTTGAATATATATATATATATATATACAGTGATACCTCAGCTCACGAACATAATTGGTTCCCAGAAAGTGTGTGTAAGGCAAAAAGTTCGTCTTCCGAACATTTATTTCCCATAAGAAACCATTAAAATGAGAATAATCCGTTCCCAGGTCCCCATAAAACATAATTTTCTACTAAATAAGCCTTAAAACTACACAAAAATATACCTTATTTTATGTATAATAAATGTCTATTGTATTGTAATTAAAGAAATAAACTGTACTGTATAATAAAGTCATTTTATTTACCTTTGTGATGGTAGTTGATGGCTTGATGGAATGGAGTGGGAGGAGGAGGGAGGGAGGGACTTACTGTTTGGAAGGAGTGTTTGGAAACGCCTACTGTTTGGAAACACCCTTAGCCACACACGCACCCTTAATAGCTTCCTTGTTCTTAAGGATGGTGGTAGACTTAGCGTACTGGTACTGGGACGCTGAGTCACACAAACGCACACCTCGTTCGTGTTTTTCAATGATCTCCGCCTGTGGTGGGGTCTTTTTTGGTCCCATAATAGCAAAAGTACACTCAATATGGTCCAAAATGTCTATCAAACACAAACCACTTCCGCATTCAAAGAAAGGGGTGACGAACTGTGACGCCGTGAGCATCGTCAGCTTCTCGTGGTCGCCACCGTGGCGCAGTTCGACCGCGTGGTTTGATTCGTCCAATAAAACTAGTTCGTCAGCAGAGACAATATGCTCGCAAATTTAATGTTCTTGAGGTGAAAAGTTCGTGAGCTTAAGCGTTCGTCAGCGGAGGTTTTACTGTATATATATATATATATATATATATATATATATATATATATATGTGTGTGTGTGTGTGTGTGTGTGTGTGTGTGTGTGTGTGTAAGTAATGTTTTCACACAAGTCTCCTTTGTTTTTGGAATTGTAAAGCGAAGCAAATTTTGCCAAACTTGAAAGTGGGACCAACTGACAATATATAAAGCCTATAAAATGCTATAAAATATTGGGAAAATGATTTCTATGGTTAGTAACACTGCTTGAGCACAGGAAATCAAATCCTTGAAATAGAATTATATAATATAGTGCCTATATAGCAGGCCTACTTCAAGGTAATTGGTAATAACGGTCACATACATCATTACAATGCACTAACCTTGAGAAGCACTGCTTAATCGATCATATTTTTGCAGTCAGAATACACCAGAACGCACCATTTAATATCTAAATGTACAAAATTTACCCGGGTTGGAGGAGGGGGGTTGTGCCGCCATCGCTCTGCTTACGCATAATTGCCCGCCTGTTACTCTTATCAAATTGCCTACTACTATCCAATTTATTGAGAGGGCTGCACAGGCTTTTAACCTTCCATAAACATTTGTAAGATCATAACTCTGCCGAGAAGACATGCTCAACACACAGGCTCGCACACACACACACACACACACACACACACACACACACACAAACACACACGTGCACGCGTGTGCACAATCACACACATGCGCGTGTGATTCCGGAAGGGTCTGAGGTAAATGTCTCCAGGCAAAGTTTCTCCGCCCAATCCAACAGCACTGCACAAATCACTCAGATCATTTTGTTCTGTCTTATCGATAATAATCTTTTGACTCTCAGACATCTTTTATTCGGAAGTAACACTGTGTCGTGACTCTCATCTGGATGAAACCGTAACATCGTTCACTAAAGACGAACAGATTCATGCCAACATCCAGCGCAGATATCAGCGCCAATCAACTCTCAGTGTTTAAATCCAAGTCGAGTCAGAGAGGATCTGGAACGTTTCGTCGCTGCAATTTTGTCGTATCAGTTCTTTTTGCTTGCCGAGATTTTTAAATGATCATCTTTTTGCTGTTTTTTTTTCATAGTTTTCTGATTTTAGATCATTTTACTGTCTAAAAATGTTTTTCTCGTTTCTTGTTTTCTATTTTCTTCAGTTTTCCTCTATTTTATTTATGATTAGTCTTTCATTTTCCTCCTTTTTCTCATGCTCCTTTGTTAATTTTTACATTCTTGCTTTTTCTTTCTTTTTCTTGATTCTTTTCTTTTATCCAATTTTCCCTTCTCCTTTTCCTTCTTTCTTTCATTGTTTGTTCTTTCTCAATTGATTATTTCTTTGTTTTTATCTTTTTCTTTCTTTTCCTTTTTATTTTCACCTTCCCCCATTTTTCCTTTTTTTAAATCCCTTCTTTGTCCTTTTTAAAATTAATTCGTCTCTCTTTTTAATTTCTTATTTTCTGCATGCTGTACCTTTCTTTCTTTCAATTTCTTTCTTTCTTTTTCTCCCTCCTCTTTTCTCTTTTTCAATTTCTTTTCTCCTCCCAACGTCCCTTATTCCCTTTCTCCCTCCTTTTTCTTTTTCTTCTGTTCTTTCTTTCTTTGCTATTTCATTCTTTTTTGCCTTGAACTGCTTGTTTGTGGATTCATGTAAACCTTCCTTCCTTTTGGCTTTTTCCCTTTTACTCGGGAGTCGCCACAGCGAATCATCTGATTCGCACATTTGATTTGGCAGAGGTTTTTACGTCGGACGCCCTTCCTGTCACAACCCTTTAGCAAGGGACAGAAACACGCTGACGGCTTTGCAGCTACTCTTTACGAAAGTCAGCAATGGTTCTTTTACATGCCTCTCACCATAGACAGTGACAGACATGGCCCGCCTTTGATAACCCAGTTAGCTGCACTGGGGAGACAGTGACAACCCTGTGGGGACTCAAACTCCCAACCTTAGGATCAGCGATCCTGCGTCCTATCCACTAGACCACCACTGCCCCTGTGGATTCATGTAAACATTTGATGATGATGATGATGATGAGTGTGTGTGTGTGTGTGTGTGTGTGTGTGTGTGTGTGTGTGTGTGTGTGTGTGTGTGTGTGTGTGTGTGTGTGTGTGTGTGCAGTTTGTAGGCCTGTGTGTGTTTTGTGTTGGTGTGTATGCTGAGGTGGAGAGACAGAAGCACCGTACCCTGGAGGGAGTGTTCTTGGCCCCAGCTGTGGTTCTCATCCTGTTGGGTCTGGTCATGTTCTCCGTGTCAGTGGTAGGAATGTTGGGTTCACTGCGCGACAATAAAACCCTGCTGCATGTCGTGAGTACTCAGCTCTCTCTCTCGCTCTCTCTCGTTCTCTCTCTCTCTCGCTGTCTCTATCACACTCACTCACTATTTGTAAAACACTGCGATAAGTATTCGCGCTGCCGTCAGAGCCTCTGACCAATCAGCAGTGTCAGAGGGTAAACGATGTTAACGTACCTTTGGATGTGATGTCTGCAGTTCCTGAGCGTACTGTCTGTCCTGCTGGCACTGCAGATTCTCGCGCTTATTATTGCATTGCTGTTTCAGAAAACGGTAAGCCCATCCCTGAGATCTCTTACACATCACTGCATGATGTCATCGCAGTGACCTTCTGACACTTTTCCTCTCTCTTTGTATCTGTTTTTTTCACCAGACCTCAGAATTGTTCCAGAAGAACATACGGGAAGGAATCAAGCACTACTACGATGACCTGGACTTCAAGAACATCCTGGACTATGTGCAGGAGAAGGTCAGATACTGCAACGCTTTAATTTAAATCTACAAGTACAGTTTAATTGTAGCTCATTATTTACACATAGTTCAGAGAACGTAACAGCATGGAGACAGCGTGAGCAACACTCAAGAAACAGCGAGATCTTTCTTAGATTTTCCCTCAGAAAATCCTGTAGAACAGCACAGCGATTCCAGTTAGCATAGCACTCACTGCTAGGTTCTGTGAGAAAATCTGCCACAGTAAAATGTCTGTGAAAAGTTGAGGTTTCTCTCATTTGTCTGTCTCGGTGAGTGTGTCTGTGTATCTTTATGTTTGTATGTCCTAGTCCCTGGGTCTGGATTTTTTTCTGTCTGTCATACATCGATATCTCTGTGTGCCTTTTGATTGTGTCTGTGTCTCTGTGTTTTTGTGTGTGTGTGTGTATCCCCCATGTGTATTTGTGTCTGAATGTATGTGTGTATGTGTGTGGATATTTGTGGTTGTGTGTGTGTGTGTGTGTGTGTGTGTGTGTGTGTGTGTGTGTGTGTGTATGTGTGTGTATGTGTGTGTGTGTGTGTGTGTGTGTGTGTGTGTGTGTGTGTGTGTGTGTGTGTGTGTGTGCTGTATATCTTTGTGAGTATAACTCTGTGTGCCTGTATGTCTCTCTTTGTGCATCTCTGTGTATGGAAGTGTTTGTAACTGTGTGTCTATATGTATTGCTGTGTGTCTGTGTGTGCAACTCTGTCTGTATGTCTTTATGTATTGTTGTGTGTCTGTATATGTCAGTGTGTGTGTGTGTGTGTGTGTGTGTGTGTGTGTGTGTGTGTGTGTAGGTCTCTCTGTGTGTGTGTGTGTGTGTGTGTGTGTGTGTGTGTGTGTGTGTGTGTGTGTGTGTGTGTGTCTGTATGCCTGTACATCTGTGTGTGTATTTTAGAGTGTCAGTATGCCTTAGGGTGTATAATTCTGTGTGTCTGTATGTCTCTCTGTGTATGTTATCTATGTGTTTGTATGTCTCCGTATGTGTAACTCTCTATGGGTATGTGTGTCTGTGTGTGTCTGTGCATGTGTGTGTGTGTGTGTGTATCTCTGTCTGTATGTCTGTGTGTAACTCTGTGTATGTGTATCTCTGTGTGTCTGTACAGTAGGCCCTCGACATTCGCAGGGGTCCGGTTCCGGGCCCTCCCACGAATTGAGATAATCCACGAGTTCTGTACCCAGAAGTAAAACCCCATGTATCACGTCACATGCGCGAATGAGGAGCCGGAAGTAAAATACTGTGTATCTATTACATGCGTTAAAATATGCTTCTTAAACACAGTCTATAGACAGTCTTACTCATTAATACAGTATTAATGTAGTAAAATATAGTGTAACATATAATAAAGGGATAAACTTTATTACGCTTCATGTTCTTTTACATTGAACTTGGAGTGACGTCTTTGGCACGTCAAGATGGCGCTGCCTACAGGGCGACGTCACGGACTTCTCAGAGTCAAATTGTTTCTTTGTTCGTTTTAATTTGTTTTATTTGTTGTTTTGTTTGTTCATGTTTTGCACTATGCCCGGCTATGACCGGTCGATCCTACTACAGCTATAAGATCGGAGTGTTTTCGGGCGTGTATAACTAAGCACGCTGAACTGGGCTTCTTGTTAGCCGGGATGCGGCTAGCACTGAGCTAATATGTTATGGAGATATGCTATACAAGAAGCCCAGGCAGAGTTCTCAGAGTCTCCGGCGCTTGGTTAGCACTTCTGGTCATACTGCTTGAAAATGTTAAGTCCCTGTGAAGCAAGATAGAGAGGATCCGCAGAGGATCTGCTGTGTTTCTGCGAAACATGGCTCGAGCAGAGTAAACCCGATGAGGCGATTGCACTGGCCGGCTACACAGCCTTCATCCCCTGCAATCCCAGTCGCCGGAGTCGTCGTTCGGCCCCTTCCCGCCTGGGCTTCTTGTTAGCTGGGGTGCGGCTAGCATTGAGCAACCATAGCATATTAGCTCAGTGCTAGCCGTACCCCGGCTAACAAGAAGCCCAGTTGAGCGTGCTTAGTTATACACGCTCGAAGATACTCTGATCTTATTGCTGTAGTAGAGTCGACCGGTCGTAGACGAACATAGTGCAAAACATGAACAAACAAAGCAACAAGTAAAACAAATTAAAACGAACAAAGAAATAATTTGACTCTGAGAACTCCGTGACGTCGCCCTCTGGGCAGCGCCATCTTGGAGACGTCACTCCAACTTCAATGTAAAAGGACATGAAGAGTACTGTAATAAGTTTCCTTAAGTCTCCTTAGGCAGAGGGTTCAGTTACTTATTCCTCCCCCTTCTGTTATTGTTTGCATGCTATCCTCATTAAAATATGAAAACCTACAAATGTTTGGGTGGTTTTAGTTAAAGCAGACACTGTTTTTTCATCTGTGTGAATTTGACAAAGATCAGATCACATTTGATGGTGATTTTATGCAGAAATGTGAGAAATTCCAAAAGGTTCAGATACTTTTTTATACCACTGTATAAAATACACAATTTATATATATATATATATATATATATATATATATATATATATATATATATATATATATATATATATATATATATATATATATATATATATATATATATATATATATATATATATATATATATATATATATATATAAAATGATATACAATGGGCCCTCAACTTACGAAATTAATCCGTTCCAGAGCCCTGTTCGTAACGTGGGGATTTCGTAAGTCGGGGTCACATCTTACATGTTAAACGCCTAGTTCGTTCCAAGGCTCCAGTCTTTGGACTGGATAAATGCCATAAACCCTTTAGAAATGATAAAAGTACACCAATTTTGTATGAAATATGTGTTAAAAGTAAAAGAAAATTATTTATTAAACAATTTAAAAATTTTATGAACATATTAAACCATTTTATTAACATATTTATTAATTAAACCATTATTAAACATTTTTATTAACACACACGCACACACACACACACACACACACACACACACACACACACACCTCTCTCTCTTTTTCTTTCTCTCTCTCTCCTTATCTATCTCGTGCACGCGCTGCGGGCCACGCCCACAAGACATGGAATTCAAAGCGCATTCCCTGCTTGACAAACTCAACTTTAATTTGATTCCTTGAGGGATTGGAATTCCAGATAAGATCAAATGCAGGCATGTGACTTTTCCGCGAATTCACGACATTCCGATTTTTTCATTGGCCCAGTTAAAAAATATATATATATTTTTCACCCCGAATATGTCAAAATAACTTTTCCCACTTTTATTCTGTTCCGAGTTTTGCATAAAATGACCTCTCTTGAAACGTTACTGCTGAGTGGCTGATGGCTTTCTAATAGCCAATCGCTGATGTTGAAACATGTACATAGACATTCGCGCCACTTCTGATCTATTCAGCTATCGAAAGCATGTCGGTGATCCAGAGAAAAGATTCTGCTCAAATCAAAGAAATAGTCGTGAAAAACAAGTTTAGGTGGGAATGGATGGAAAAGGGAACCATAGCATTCAATTGCCGGAACATTTGGTGTTCAAGTGAAGATTCCAGAACCCTACGGACTTAACGCTTCGTTTGCCGTTCGACCAGAAACTTCCGGGCAAAGAAAAGACTCAGTGAAACAACTAGTTTCTGTCGCCGATCGAGTAGTTAATTTTGAGGTATGTTTGAGAGTTTTGTTGTCTAGTTTCCGATTATATTTTTCAAATGATTGTGAATGCATGCATGTTTTAGGTGTAGGACCTTCACGTGTTTATTCCGTGAACTGAATCAAATGAGCCGACTCTATGGTCACTGAACCATTTTTCTGCTGTTAGAATAAAAAAATTATTGCCGCAATAACTCACCAGTTTTTCGTAATTAACTGATGTAAATAGGCATGTACAGCAGCGGGACTGTGTGCTCGTGTAATTAGCTCATTAATATTGGAAATGTAAAACTATGAATCAACCTCAACCGAAATACCCCAGCATCCAGAAGGGCAACAAACATTCTAAGGCAGCCTCCAGAAGGACAGTTCAGGCTGCACAAAAGGAAACAAGAAAGTGCCACGCTAAAGCACTAAAGATAAACATTAATTCAAAAACTTATGTCATGTATAGCATTTCGTGCGTACAGTTTGTTTCCAGATTGTGTTTAAAGACAATGACTGTTCATAATAGTGTTGTGAGGGAGGACATATATATATATATATATATATATATATATATATATATATATATATATATATATATATATATATATATATATATATATATATATATATATATTTGTGAACAACAGTTTGGTTTCATGCCAAGAAAGAGCACCACAGATGCAATGTTTGCTTTGAGGATGTAAATAGAGAAGTACAGAGAAGGTCAGAGGGAGCTACATTGTGCCTTTGTGGATCTGGAAAAAGCATATGACAGGGTGCCAAGAGAAGAACTGTGGTATTGCATGAGGAAGTCTGGAGTGGCAGAGAAGTATGTTAGAGTGGTGCAGGACATGTATGAGAGATGTAAGACAGTGATGAGGTGTGCTGTTGGTGTGACCGACGAATTCAAGGTGGAGGTGGGACTGCATCAAGGGTCAGCTCTGAGCCCCTTCTTGTTTGCTATGGTGATGGACAGGCTGACAGACGAGGTGAGACAAGAATCTCCATGGACTATGATGTTTGCAGATGACATTGTGATCTGTAGTGAGAGCAGAGAACAAGTGCAAGAAAATCTAGAGAGGTGGAGGTATGCCCTGGAAAGGAGAGGAATGAAGGTTAGCCTCAGAAAATCAGAATACATGTGTGTAAATGAGAAGGACCCAGGAGGAACGGTGATGTTACAGGGAGCAGAGATAACGAAGGTGGAGGATTTTAAGTACTTAGGCTCAACAATCCAGAGCAATGGAGAGTGTGGAAAAGAGGTGAAGAAGCGTGTGCAGGCAGGCTGGAATGGTTGGAGAAAAGTGTCCGGTGTGATGTGCGATAGGAGAGTGTCAGCAAGAATGAAGGGAAAAGTGTACAAGACGGTGGTGAGGCCAGCGATGTTGTATGGCTTAGAAACAGTGGCGCTGAGGCAGAGCTGGAGGTAGCGGAGATGAAAATGTTGAGGTTCTCTCTGGGAGTAACGAGGATGGATAGGATCAGAAATGAGTATGTCAGAGGGACAGCCCACGTAAGATGTTTTGGAGACCAAGTCAGAGAGGCTAGATTGAGATGGTTTGGACATGTACAGAGGAGGGATAGTGAGCATATTGGCAGTAGGATGCTGAGGTTTGAACTACCAGGCAGAAGGCCTCGAGGAAGACCAAAGAAGAGATTTATGGATGTGGTGAAGGAGGACATGAAGGTCGTTGGAGTCAGAAAAGAAGATGCGGAGGACAGGGTGAGGTGGAGGCGGATGATTTGCTGTGGCGACCCCTGAAGGGAGCAGCCGAAAGTAAAAGAAGAAGAAGAAGAAGATATATATATATATATATATATATATATATATATATATATATATATATATATATATATATATATATATATATATATCTTCTTCTTTTCCTTTTGGCTGTTCCCTTCAGGGGTCGCCACAGCAAACCATCCGCCTCCATCTCACCCTGTCCTCTGCATCTTCTTCTCTTACTCCAATGACCTTCATGTCCTCCTTCACCAGATCCATAAATCTCTTTTTTGGTCTTCCTCTAGGTCTTCTGCCTGGTAGTTCCAACCTCAGCATCCTACTACCAATATACTCACTATCCCTCCTCTGTACATGTCCAAACCATCTCAATCTAGCTTCTCTGACTTTGTCTCCAAAACCTCTTACGTGGGTTGTCCCTCTGACATACTCATTTCTGATCCTATCCATCCTCGTTACTCCCAGAGAGAACCTCAACATTTTCATCTCTGCTACCTCCAGCTCTGCCTCCTGCCTTTTCCTCAGCGCCACTGTTTCTAACCCATACAACATCGCTGGCCTCAACACCGTCAGCCAGCTCTCTATCTTTTCCTTGCATAGTTCCAACATTCAAAGTCCCTACTCTCAGTCCTAGACTCGTGCTTTTCCTCTTATCTCTCTGCGTACGGACACGCCTCCCGCCTCTCGTTCTTTGACGTCTTCGGCCAACAATAGTCCAATTTCTACCAGCACCCTGTTGGCTAACAGCACTGATGGCGGTCGTTGTTAATCTGGGCCTCGACTGATCCGGTATGAGATATGTGTTTACGGTTTGCATTTTGTAGTATGGCAAAAGTTTTACGCCAGATGCCCTTCCTGTCGCAACCCTCTGCATTTCTCCGGGCTTGGGACCGGCATAATGGGGAGAGACACTGGTTAGTGCCTGCAAATGCGCCCACATTTATTAAACATTTACTGAATTAAACAACTTAAAAAACTAAAAATTAAAGCGTTATTCCTTCTCTCTCTCTCTCTCTCTCTCTCTCTCTCTCTCTCTCTCTCTCTCTCTCTCTCTGTCGCGCGCGTGCTGCGGGCCACGCCCACAAGACGTGAATTCAAAGCGCATTCCCTGCTTGACCATTTACTGAATTAAAACAACTTAAAAAAACTAAACTAAAAACTAAAGGGCTATTCCCTCTCTCTCCCCCCCTCTCTCTCTCTCTCTCTCTCTCTCTCTCTCTCTCTCTCTCTCTCTCATTGTCTCTTTGCATCTGCATAGTCTGTATGTCCCTTTGTCTGTGATTCTATGTATCTGTATGTGTAACTTTGTGTGTCTGTGTATCTCTGCATGTCTGTATGTCTCTGTGTATGTAACTCTGTCTGCATGTCTCTTAGTGTGTCTATATGTCTGTGTATGTGTAACTGTTTGATTGTATGGTGTGTCCATGTGTGTATGTAACTCTGTGTGTCTGCATGTCTGTGTGTGTAACTTTATGTTTGTATGTCTTGTGTGTGTGTGTGTGTGTGTGTGTGTGTGTGTGTGTGTGTGTGTGTGTGTGTGTGTGTGTGTGTGTGTGTCTGTGTATCTCCCTGTGGCTGTATTTTATTGTGTGTATGTAAGTATGTGGATGTATATCTGTGCAGTTCTCCTGCTGTGGGGGTGATGAATATAAAGACTGGGAGGTGAATCAGTATCACCACTGTAATGGTACCGGGCCGCTGGCTTGTGGGGTTCCGTACACCTGCTGTGTCCGAAACGAAGAGGTAAAAATACTAATCATCTCTCTCTCTCTCTCTCTCTCTCTCTCTCTCTCTCTCTATATATATATATATATATATATATATATATATATATATATATATATATATATATATATATATATATATATATTTATAGGGGATTTTCTGAGTAGATCCTTCCGTAGGAGAGTGCTCAATACTTTTTGGTAGACCAAATAATAATAATAATAAAAATAAAAATAAAAGGATAGGACAAAGACTTTCTATTGAAACTTCATTTATCACTACAGATCTGTTTCGAGGGGTGGTGAAACCATCCTCTCTCTTCAGGTGATTATGGAAGAAGAATCTTCTGTAATCACCTGAAGAGAGAGGATGGTTTCACCACCCCTCACAACAGATCTGTAGTGAAAATGAAGTTTCAATAGAAAGTCTTTGTCCTGTCCTTTTATTTTTACTTATATTTACTCTACGAAAAAGTATTGAGCACTCTCTTACGGAAGGATCAACTCAGAAAATTCTCTCGCTCTCTCTCTCTCTCTCTCTCTCTCTCTATATATATATATATATATATATATTTATTTATTTTTTTCCCCTTTCTTGGGAGTTGCCACAGCGAATCATCTGATTCGCACGTTTGATTTGGCATAGGTTTTTACATCGGATGCCCTTCTTGTCACAGCCCTTTAGCAAGGGACAGAAACACGCTGATGGCTTTCAGCAAGAATCAAGGGAAAAGTGTCCAAGACGGTGGTAAGGCCAGCGATGTTGTATGGTTTAGAGACAGTGGCCCTGGGGAAAAGACAGGAGTCAGAGTTGGAGGTAGCAGAGATGAAAATATTGAGGTTCTCTTTGGGAGTAACGAGGATGGAAAGGATCAGGAATGAACACATCAGAGGGACAGCACGTGTAAGACGTTTTGGAGACAAAGTCAGAAAGGCTAGATTGAGATGGTTTGGACATGTACAGAGGAGGGATAGTGAGTATATTGGTAGTAGGATGCTGAGGTTGGAACTACCAGGCAGAAGGCCCAGAGGAAGACCAAAGAGAAGATTTATGGATGTGGTGAAGGAAGACATGAAGGTAGTTGGAGTAAGAGTAGAAGATGCAGAGGATAGGGTGAGACGGAGGCAGATGATTCGCTGTGGCGACCCCTGAAGGGAAAAGCCGAAAGGAAAAGAAGAAGAAGATATATGTATATATATACACACACACACACACACACACACACACACACACACACACACACACACATATATATATATATATATATATATATATATATATATATATATATATATCGTTCTCGCACTCACACTCACACAAAAGTCCCTCTTTCACTTGCTCACACACACACACACACACACACACAAACACACACACACACACACACTCATCTCTGCCTACCCCTCTGTCTTATCTGATTTCCTCTCTCAAATTGCTCCTGTCTCGCTGTCTTTCTTTACTCTCTGTGTTTTTGTCTCATTCTGACTCTCTAACTGTCTGTCTCTCTCTGTCTGTGTCTCTTTCTCTTTTTGGTTTTCTCTCTCACTCCCTCCTTCTGTGATTGTAAAAATTCACACGCTGACACTTCTTTGCCCACACCATACTTCTGATATTAATGTGTGCTTGTTCACTGTCTCAGCTTCCCTCTCTCTCTCTCTCTCTCTGTCTCTCTCTCTCTCTCTCTTTAGATTTCTGTACTGTTTTCTCTCTTGCCCTTTCCTCTTGCTTTCTTGAAGTCTCTCTTTTGTTTTGGGACCAAATCTTACACACCCACGGTGTCTCTTGTTCTCTCTCTGTCTCTCTCAGTCTCTCTGTGTCGATCACTCTTGTTCTTGTCTTCCTGTCTCACACACAATTGCTCTAATCTTCTGTTGCACTGCTCTCAATCTTTCATGTGGACCCCAGAGTCTCTCTGTCCTTCTTTGTGGTCATGAGTGTGTGTGTGTGTGTGTGTGTGTGTGTGTGTGTGTGTGTGTGTGTGTGTGTGTGTGTGTGTGCATGTTCTCAGCTGATGGAAGGTGCTTTAGTTGCACTCAGGTTTGTAGAGACTTTCCTTCATCTTCTTCCTTTCTTTTTTACCTGGAGAAACAACCCCCCCCCCAGTAATAAACCTGCCATGCGGATGCTAATGCACTGCTTCTGAGGCCAGAGTGGGGGTGAAAGGGGAAAGCTGCTTCAAACAAAACAGGAGACGTGAATGAAGATGAAAACTCTCTCTCTCTCTCTCTCTCTCTCTCTCTCTCTCTCTCTCTCTCTCTCTCTCTCTCTCCCCTCTCCCCATCCCACTCTCTCTCGTTCCCTTTCTCCTCTTTCCGAAATATGATATTTCAATACTGAAAAAGCAGCATCAGAAACTTTTAAACAGTTGGTCATCCACTTACTTACTCACGCGTTTGCTGAAACACTTAATTCTATTTGGGTCTCAGGGATTTTCAGCCGACACATTGGTCAAAGCTGGGGTATACCCTGAACAGCTCCTCAGACCATCACAGGGCAAAACACACAAAACCATTCACACTCACTCTCAAATCTAGGGGTGAATTGGTACAGCCAATTAACCTACTGTGCATGTTTTTGGACTGTGGGAGGAAACCGATGTACCCAGCGGAAACCCACACAAGTTCATGGGGAGAACATACATTAAACTGGGAATCAAACCGCGGATCTTCTTGCTGTGAGGCGGACGTGCTAACCAGTATACCATCAGTGCCGTCCGTTATAGGACTTGAGAAATGAATCACCCAATCAGACTCAAGAATTCAAAAGTGACATGGAATTATGAGGCATCATAATAATAATAATGATGATAATAATAATAATAATAATAATAATAATAATAATAATAATAATAATAATAGTAGTGTGTGTCTGTGTGTGTGTGTGTGTTTCTGTTTCAGCCTGGAGAAGTAGTGAACACCCTGTGTGGTTATAAGACTCTAATGAAGCAGGTATGTCAGATTCTTTTTGTTTTAAATCATGTGTTTGTGAAAGACATCCTTCTTTCATCCATCTGAAAATATCTGATTTCTGCTCGAAAGATCACAATGGTTTCCTGGAATATTCTGTATAGTTTCCTGGAAAAGACTCATGAGTTGTGTATTGAGGTTTTCCACCGGCAATCCCGAGCTCAGGCTTTACCGGCTGTTTTACTGAGACTGATTATTATTGCGTTATTATTGCCCTTGGCTCCAGTTAATGTAACGCCAGATTTCTCGTGATCTTTATAAAATTGTTCAGTCTAGAATCATTGTGTTATTTCCTCCCCCACTCCTCCTCCCCCTCCTCCCCTCCTGTTTTCACAGCGTGAAGATTTGGCCAATGTCATACATGTTCGTGGATGTATTCATGCCGTAAACCTGTGGATCGGCGACAACATCGGGGCCACAATAGGACTCTGCTGCGCTGCGGGACTGCCTCAGGTTACACCTCCTCTTGTCTTCTTTTTTAATTCAGTTTAGGAAACAAAATAAATCTAACCTGACTTTCTCCCTCCATCCTTTTCTTCTTTCTCTTTCTTTCTCCCTCCATTTCTCTCTCACTCCTCTTTCTTTCTTACTTACCCACTTTGTTTCTTTTATTTTATTTTTCTTCTCCCCTCCCACCCCCTCCTTTCTTGCTTGTTTTCCACTACACCCAATATGGATTGTTTAGAATGTAGTAACGTCCAGTAACTGTTATTAGAAGTTGTTATTCGAAGTATATGTTTACTGTTACTGTTATTAGAAGTATATGAGTTTGGAGTACAGATATACCTCAGCTTACATTGTTAATTGGTTCCAAGAGAGACGACTTAAGTCAAAGAATGACTTAAATCTAATTAGCTTGTCTCTAGGCTACACTAGGCTACGCCAAATTTACTTGTAAAATATTATATATTATTATTATTATTATTATATATACTATTATTAGTAGGCTGCATAGCCATCAGCGTGTTTCTGTCCCTTGCTAAAAAGGGTTGTGACAGGAAGGGCATCTGACGTAAAAACTTCTGCCAAATCAAACGTGCGAATCAGATGATTCGCTGTGGCGACTCCCGAGTAAAAAGGGAAAAAGCCGAAAGGAAGACAGACAGACATTATATATACTATTATTATTATTATTAATAATAATAATAACATTTACTTCTAAAAAAATATATATATATATATATATATATATATATATATATATATATATATATATATATATATATATATATATATATATACAGACGCTCCCCAGCTTACGAACGAGTCAGGTTCCAGATGGCTGTTTGTTAGATGAATTTGTTCGTAAGTTGTTACAGGGCATTCTTTAGAGGGGACATTAAACCTTGTATAAGTAACCTATACGAGTTAGTACAGTGGAGCCTCGGTACTCGAACTTAATCCGTTCCAGACGGCTGCTCGGATTCCGATTTGTTCAGAGTCCCAATCCACTTTTCCTATTACAAATAATGTAAATGGTCTTAATCTGTTCCGTCGTCTTTTTAACAGAACTTAACGGTGCCGTAACTCATACCATAGGTCCTCAAATTAAGTAAAAAAATGATTGAATACGGTACACTATGTTATGGTCTGTGTTGTGAGAGACTCTTTAACTGCACTGTGGATTTTTATGGTCTCTTACAAATGAGTTGTGTTGAAATGCGCATTGTAGAGGGGGTCGTGGCGAAATGCTAAACAAACACACCTGATTCCATTTAATCACAGGCTATTTTCTGTGGTTTTAATTTTGGTGTGTTATGGTCTCTCTCTCAAAAGAGTTGCGTGTTGAAATGCACGTCTCACAAGCTGGTGGAGTGCTAAATACACACACCTAACTACATTTAATCACTGGCTATAAAGACTAGCAGCGCCATTCCCGGTGCTAGAAGACTGTCCCATTTCCCCATGATCTTCCTGGCTCTCAGCTCCACCAGATCCCGCTTTAGTTTGATTTCTGTGTTTCTCCGTATCTCTATTACAGTGAGTACAATTTCCCCGTTTCTTCTATGAAAACGGTTGCGCTTTATTGTCCACAGGGATGGCACTAGAGCATGGGCACTAGCGCACTAGAAACACGGAAATCAAGCTGAAGCGGGAATTGGTGGAGCTGAGAGCCAGAAAGGGATAGTCTTCTAGCACCGGGAATGGTGCTGCTAGTCTTTATCGCCAGTGATTAAATGGAATTAGGTGTGTGTGTTTAGCACTCCACTGGCATGTTAGAACCACGCCCCTCTCCAACATGCATTTCAACACACAGCTCTATGAGAAAGAGAATTAAACACTAAAATTCAAACTACGGAAAAGTTAAAGCATAAGAACAATGAAGAATTTTAACCTTTGTGGTGGTGAGCAGTTGGCATACATAAATGTTAGAGAGGAAGCGAGAAGCGGATTTCCTTCCATAACAGCTTCAGGTAAATCAGCCAAAGGTGTTTTTTTTTTTTCTCTTGCTACCGCTTTGCATGGATGACTCTTCTTCAAAACATTCCTTTCATCTCTTGAAGAACATTTCTAACGGGGCTTGTTTCTGCCTTCTTTTCAAAATCTTACGGAAGTGGCTCATGACCTCATGGTTAAAGGTGTTTACAGCGCTGCTAGCACTTTAGCTTAGCTTTAGCACTTTAGCTTAGCTTAAATACATATATACATACATCCTCTTCAGCTTCGTTTCGGCGGTTATGCATATAAGCCGAACTGTGGGCTTTCTGTTCGGTTCTCTAAATTGTATTTGTTGCTGGAGGTGGTATATAGCGTTAGTGATTATATAGCTTTAGTGCTTTAGCGCTAGCTTTAGCTTTAGTACTTTACCAACAACTTCTGGACTTCCCCAGGACAGCATTTAGGGTAATACATAGTATCAACAACTTACAGACTTTCCCAGGACAGCTTTATTGGGGTGATACATAAAGCACCGGCCGGATGAGCCACTAGGCTTGGGTGCAAAAGCCCAAACAGACCTTACATAGTATCAAAAACTTTTGGACTTCCCCAGAACACACATAGTATCAACAACTTCCACACTTTTCCTGCCTCTCGGTCCCTTTTTTCTCGGGCGTTTCGAGAATTCAACTTCCGGTTTTTGTTTGATTTACCGGACGGGAGAACTGATGGTTTTTTGTTCAGATTCCGATTTGTTTGGACTCTAGAGCGTTCGGAATCCAAGGCTTCACTGTACTGTATACAATCTCTCTCTCTCTCTCTCTCTCTCTCTCTCTCTCTCTCTCTCTCTCTCTCTCTCACACACACACACACTCACACACACACAAACACACACACACACACACACACACACACACACACACACACACACACACACACACACACACAAACACACACACACACACACACACACACACACACAGGCCACACTACAATTGGAAAATTGAACTGATCAGCTTCCGGTTGCACTTGGAAGGAGTACCGGAGAACTACAATCAAACTTCGACATGACAATCTGATTTGTTTATTTATTTACTCGAAGTGTGTGTAATGCTTCCTAGATAATTCTGTTTGATTGGTGGATTATTAGTGAATCATTTCCCAATATGATTCATCGTTTGTGTCTCACTCAGTTCCATGTTGACCCGACTCAACTTAACCTGCTGCCCATGTTAAATCATGACCATCACAAATCATTGTTAATGACACCATTTCTCGCATGACATCGCAGTAAACATCATCCTGCACATCAAAAACACTCAGCATTGCCAAGGCACACCATTTAACCCACCGGTCCCGGTGTTATCTGTGTAAGATCTGGGTGTGTGTGGTGGCCATGGGTGCGCTTCAGGCTGTGCATCACTGGAACAGTGCAAGACGTGCTGACCTCTGACAGCAGCACGCGCACATTACCGGCTCACAGGTGGAAAGTTCATACTAGTGGGGGACATGAAATTAAACACTTAGAAAACTTTTAACCTCTCTCTCTCTCTCTCTCTCTCTCTCTCTCTCTCTCTCTCTCTCTCTCTCTCTCTATACGTAATCTCTCTATACGTACATTATCAATATCATTATGTTCCTTGTTCAAACTCCTGGTTCCTCTCAAGCACAGCAAAAAAATAAATAAATAAACAACGTATAATGTAGAACAACTTAAGTTGAGGTACAGGGATCCCTCGCTACTTCGTGCTTCAATTAATGCGGCTTCAGTGCATCGCGGTTTTTAAATAAATAAATAAATAAATATTCATCGAATTAAAAAAAAAGGAAATTAAGGAAGAATAGGGGGAAAACTTATGGAAAATGTTACAAACACAAGGCCAATTATGCAAAAAAAAAAAAAACCTGAACAAACAAAACAAAAAAACAACCCAAAATCTTAAATCTGGATACATTGTTGCATCTGTGTGTGCATGTGCATCTGCTCATATGTATGTCGTCTTCTTCTCATGCAATACCATCTGCATGTATATACAGGCGCTCCCCAGCTTATGAACGAGTTGGGTTCAGGACGGCCATTCTTAGATTAATTTGTTTGTAAGTCGTTATAGGGCATTCTTTAGACGGGAACTTATGTTTAAACCTTGTATAAGTAATCTATACGAGTTTGTACTGTATACAATCTCTCTCTCTCTCTCTCTCTCTCTCTCTCTCTCTCTCTCTCTCTCTCTCTCTCTCCCTCCCTCTCCCCATAATCATCTGTACATTATCATTATGTCCCATGTTTAAACTCCTGGCTCCTCTCAAGCACAGCACAGCGGATCTGATCAGATTTACAGAGTTTCACTCTTATCCCGTTCATTATAATACTGGAGTTAATTTGTTTCTTCTTCGAAACTTTTGGCAGGAGTTCAGAAAAGTATCGTTCTGCTTCTCTTCCAAGACCTCCTGTGTAAAGCATGTGTCAGCCACGCCCCCGTCTGCCGGAGCCTAGTATTAAGTGTACCTCAGGATAATGTTCAATCATATTTCATACTTATATTTATGATCTGTCTTTCTATAGATTTTATTCTATTTCTATTTCTACTTGTTCTTCAATTTCATTTCACTTTCACTTTCACGTTTGACCTGGGTCTCCGGATGTTTGCAAAACGAATGTTGGTAAGTTGGGGAGTGTCTGTATTTTTTAATGTTTAATTGTTATGAGCATTTATAGCATTGAATTGTATTTATTTATATTATAAACATATACATGTATGTATAGGTCAGTCGGGGTGGGTGGGTGATCCTACTTCGCAGATTTCGATGGTCGCGTGGGGATCTCAGTCCCAATTAACCACGGAAAGTGAGAGATCCCTGTATACCTGTAACAGGACTGTAGTTCGTCAGTAGGCTGATGCATCATTGTTGAAAAAAAAACATTATCAGTCATGTCTGAGAACATGCTTTTCAATAAAGGTTCTGATTTTATTTAGTGTTCACGGATAAACTGACTTCTGTGTGTTCGATTATATATGTCATATATGATGTCATATATTATATTGCAGAGCATGAACACTGAATTAAAAAGTTGTAGAAAATAATTCTTGTAAGCATATAGACCTCGTGACTCGAAGTAGAACCCTAAGCTTGTGAGCGCTGAGCTCTGAACTCGTATTTGAGCAGCTTCTCAATGCGCAGTACATCCAAAGTGTCAGCAGTCGGTTTTATCTGTGTGTAGCAATTTGGACGGAATGTCAGGAACACGAATGCTTCCGAAAGTGAAGTCTGATGATGTGTTACATAAGTCACTACCGGGAACCGTGCTCAGCATGACCTTTTCAACATGCCATTGTGTCAAGCTGAATTCTTGTTCAGAGGAACCTTTCAACACCAACCTGAAGGCCATTTTAAGTATTTGATGCCCAGCTTTTAAGACAACCTCTAATGCAAGCCAGGAAGCCTTTCCACACTTTACCTACCACCACTAGGAACAGAGACTTTTTCGCTAGCTTTTAGGCCCAGTTTCATTTCTTTTCAGTAACAAACACAATTTCCCACAGACTCGACTCAGTACTGCCATTTCCCACTGGCCGTACAGACAGGGAGTAGACAAAATCAGGGGCAGCGGCTGGCGCCCTCCATCTCCATTAGAGCTTCTAGACCTGTGGTCAGTCTCTAGTGATTGAGATCCAGCACTGACATTGTCAGTATGCTGTCTTAACTAAAAGAGCGAAGTCATGCCATCTGCGTTCATCTGACATCATTTATGACTACAATGCTTTGATCTAATAAAGACATCAAAGGAATGCTTTGAAAATCCACCAGACGCTCTGTTACGGGTGTGAGGAGTCCTGATTTGCATAATTAAAATACACTGAGTTTTTATCAAATTATTATTATTTTAGGAATTTTACCCCCTGAGCACTTCCAAAGCAGGAACCACATTTTTTCTGAAACACAGTAATATCAGAACCATACGAACCCCGGCTTAGCATCTTGGTTGTATCTATGGCGAGAATGCTTTCTGATTAACTGTGGGTGTGTCTGTGTAGGAACTGTTGGGGGCGGACTGGTGCGTTTACTCACTTTAATATATGCATAGTCCACACTTAGTGTAACTTCAGAACTTTTAAATTCGATCAACAGAACCCATGTTAACCTGGTTCATGGTTGATACTAATGGTAATCAATGTGCTTTTGCAGTAATTAATAAATATTGGTGTAGCACAGGGGTCACCAACCCTATGCCCGCGGGCAACCGGTCGCCCGTTGGCTCCTCAGTCGCCCGCTGGACTTTCTCTAAAAATTAGCCCTTATGGTTCGCAAAAAAAATGCTGCGCCTTATGTAAATTCTAGTGAAAGTTTTACACATATATACACTCATGCCTTGGTTTTACGGACTTCGCTTTAACGGATTTCGGATGCAATGGACAAAATCTATAGCTTCCGACTAGTCCGGATCGTCCGGATGCGGGCCGTTGTTTCCGAAAGTGACCGCCAGATGACCAGACTGGCTTGAAGAAATCTTGCGCATTTAAATCTATTCAGCCAATCCTTTATGTATGTGGGCTGGTCCGATACCTTGAAACTCTAATTTTATTGGACTCACACGTTACAGTGTTTATGTGACAGGAAGCGCGTCCCAAGTTTTGGCAATCAGCTGCTCTGCGGGTTGAAGTTTTTCCATGTCTGTCCATTTGTGTTTGCTTGCCAGCTGTGCTTGGCTTTGTGGAAATGAACCGATCAAAACGAGGGGAATTTACCTCTTTACTCAAAAACAACACGCGCAGTCTGTGGCTGTTGCTGTTGTTATAATCCAATAAAATTAGAGTTTGAAGGTATCGGACACGCCCACATACTGGTGTACAGAAAGGCTCTCCGCTGTTCGCCGCAGTGACGTGGCATTGAAAATAGATGTATAGATTTAAATGCGTGAGATTTATTCATCTGTTTTTGTTTTACTTGATGGCTTTTTTTTTTCAATGGTGCACTGGCAATGGTAGGATGCCGTGTGGGCTTCATTGCACATTGCAAGAATGACCCAGACTTTCCACCTTTCCTACACTACCATTGTATCATCCACCAGCAGGCGATATGTGCAAAAGTGACCGGGTTTGACTATGTAATGACCAGGTAGGTCAGGTCAGGTATGAGGGCATGCGCCGGGACAGCACTTCGCTGTGTCCACCAGCCGCCTCCACTCATCCGGCCGTCTCCTGACGATTACGACCAAGCCTGCGCAGGACCCATATCCCCCGGCAGGGCAGCCCTCAGCTGCACGTCGCACGCGGCCGTCCCCGTGATCGGCTCCAGCCCCTAGGATCCCGAACGGACAGGATCCGGTGTGCTGGGTCCGAAGGCGGGAAACGCAGCAGGTGCCCATAGTAGTGCAGTACTGAAGAGAGTGGGGGCCAGAACACACCCCTGCCTCACTCCAGTCTCGACCAAAAATAAGTCAGAGGTGGAGCCCCCACATCTCACAGCACTCTCTGTCCCAGAATACAGTGACGATATCAGCCGGTTGAAAGCTGACGGGATCCCACGTAGACGAAGTATGCCCCAGAGGGCCTCCCTATCCACCGAGTCGAACACCTTGCGAAAGTCTATATAGGCGACAAGGAACCCCCTATCAAACTCCCGCAAGCGCTCAGATAGGACACGGAGCGTCAGGATGCGGTCAACAGTAGACCTCTTCGGTGTAAACCGAAACTGCCATCGAGTCGAGCCTGTCTCGCTCTCTCGATGACGTCGATGGTCTCAGAGGCGATGGTTGTTCCCGGTATGCAGCCACGGGACACCTCCAGGATGCGGTCTCTGAAACCAGTCCAGAGAGCCTCCGTGCCTGCACCCGCTTCCAGATCCTCCAGGGATTCCCCAAGCCTACTGGCGAACTCTGAAGCCACATTAGGGTCCCCGAGTCATCTTACGTCAAGTTCCATTTGACGAGGCGGGGCTTTCTCAGGGTGCCTGAAACGGATCTTCAGAGTCGCCATTAGAAGCCCGTGGTCTCCCGAGAAGAGGTGGGTACTTGTGAAGACACGGCAGTTCAGGACCAGCTGCCAGTGACTACCTACGAGAACATGGTCAATCTCCTTCCTAGTGACGCCGTCGTTGGAGTACCAAGTCCAGCGTCACGGATCCGATCTATGTAACCACGGGCCAGCAATCCTTAAGCCCCAACTTTTTCCGAAGTCAAGAAGCATTAAGCCGCTTTCATCGCGGCGTCCAGAGCCGTGAGGACTGACACATGCTTCGTAGCCATCCCGGTTAGTGCCAGTGGTCGCATTGAAGTCCCACAGTACGATCAGGGTGTCCCTTCCCAGAACCCCCGACACCACCGAGTTGAGCTGGTCGTAGAAGGTTTCCTTCATAGAGCGATCACTCACCCCGGTCGAAGCGTACACTGCGACGATAGAGAGCGTCCCTACTGTGTGAGTCACCCTCAGTCGCATAATACGCTCGTTGACCGGGACCACCTCCAATACTAAGGGAGCCAATCGATCAGCGATGGCGCCAGCCACTCCCTGAGTGTGAAGACCGTCGGCCCGGCCAGACCAGTAGTAGGTGTACCCACCAACACTTGTCTCGCCGGACCCAGGCCTCTGCACCTCAGAGAGGGCCGCAATGCCGACGCCAAGCAGACTAAGCTCCCTTGATACCAGAGGCAGGTGAGAGTCATCCCGCAGGGAAGTCACGTTCCATGCGCCAACCCGGACCGACCGCCTCAGATTTAACAGAGACGACCGAAAGCAGCTGGTGTCTGACACCTTTGCACCGCTCGCATCACTCACCCTATCATGCCTGACCTGGTTGCTCTAGGATATCACCCCCATCATGGAGTGGGGGTCCCAGAGGCTTTGCCCCACTCCCTCATACGACGTCGCCTGAGGCAGGCGTTGGGGTTACTCCCCCAGAGTGGACTCCAGCTTTTTGTTGTGTGTTTTGCTGGCGTTTTTAAGAGGGCGGGGGTGCAAACCCCACCCCCTGAGGCTCCTCTAGGGCAGGGGCGCCGCTCCCTGTCAGGCAGATGCCCGGAGGTACCCTAGGTACCTTACCCTATGTAATGACCCCTGTTGTAAAAATCATCAATAGCATTTGCGCTAAAGCCAAACAACACCGGGCATTTAAAGTGCTTTTGGAGGAGCTTTAAGCTGAAAGGTTAATGTTTACTTTTTAGTAAAACACCATGTCACCTGGTCAATTGATCATTGTTCATTGATTAAATCAGATTCAAAGTTGGAGTTGACACAATCATGTATTGGGAAAAAACAATTTTAGTTCTGCTTTTTGTTGAATGAAATTGTGACATGTTCATTTGCAAAAAATAAATGTCACTTTGACAATTAAACATAAATACATTTATTTACAAGTACAGTCGGCCCACAAATTACGGAGACCCCTGTGTACGAAATCCTCAGGTTATGACAAAAACATTTTCTTGCGTTTCCGTCCCCGAGATACGAAACAATCCCCTCTTACGAAAAGAAATTCAATCGACGCGCGAGTTGCTCTCTCATTGGCTGTCTCTCAACATCTCGCCCCGCTGGCCTCCCAGATAGAGACAGAAGGAAGCTTCACTCTTTAGTTTTTAGTTTAGTTTTTTTAAGTTGTTTAATTCAGTAAATGTTTAATAAATGTGGGTGCATTTGAGCTCATCTGGAATTCTGATCGCTTAAGGAATCAAATCAAAAAATCAAAAAAAAGTTCAGAAAAAAAAGAATCAAAAAGTTGAGTTTGTCAAGCAGGGAATGCGCTATGAATTCATGTCTTGTGGGCGTGGCCCGCAACACGCGCGTGAGAGAGAGAGAGAGAGAAGGAGAAGGAATAACGCTTTAATTTTTAGTTTTTTAAGTTGTTTAATTCAGTAAATGTTTAATAAATGTGGGTGTATTTGAGCTTATCTGGAATTCCGATCCCTCAAGGACTCAAATTAAAGTTGAGTTTGTCAAGCAGGGAATGTGCTTTGAATGCCATGTCTTGTGGGCGTGGCCCGCAGCACGTGCGCGAGAGAAATAGAGAGAGAGAAAAAATGAGAGAGAGAGAGAGGTGTGTGTGTGTGTGTATGTGTGTGTGTGTGTTAATAAAAATGTTTAATAATGGTTTAATTAATAAATATGTTAATAAAATGGTTTAATATGTTAATAAAAAAATGTTAATGGTTTAATAAATAATTGTCTTTTACTTTTAACACATATTTCATACAAAATTGGTGTACTTTTATCATTTTTAAGCGGTTTATGGGGTTTATCCAGTCCAAAGACTGGAGCCTTGGAACAAATTAGGCGTTTAACATGTAAGATGTGACCCCTACTTACGAAATCTCCATGTTATGAACAGGGCTCTGGAACGGATTAATTTCGTAAGTTTGGGGCCAACTGTACTTGTCCTAAAGTTATGATTATTGTTTTTTTGTGTGAATATTGTATGCTTTTGATTTCTTGATTTGTTTATTCATGTGTTTTGAGCTGGTAGCCCTCAAGCCATTTGGGAATCTTAAAGTAGCCCTCAGCTTTAAAAAGGTTGGTGGACCCTGGTGTTGCTTTGGGGATATTTTGGGTAACAAAGGCTATAGGACATGATTTTTGTCCGTTTGTTCTGCAACAATTATTATTTCATTTCATTTTCTGTAACCGCTTCATCCTAATTAGGGTCGCGGGGAGGCTGGTGCCCATCCCAGCCAACTCAGGGCGAGGGCAGAGTACACCCTGGACAGCTCGCCAGGCCATCGCAGGGCGGAAACACGCGGACGGCTTTGCAGCCTACTCTTGTCGAAAGTCAGCAATGGTTCTTTTACATGCCTCACACCATAGACAGTGAGAGACATGGCTGGCCTTTGATAACCCAGTTAGCTGCACTGGGAGAATTATTATGCAATGTTTTATTAATAATTGTGTTATTTTGAGTCCAAGTACACTGTTTTCTAGCAAAACATTAATTTCAAAAGCAGCTATCATATGTATACGAAGTTCATATTTTTCATATTTGTATAACTGGAAGCAATATGCAAGAAACTAGAGTTATTCTAGAGTATTGTTGCTGTTTGCTCCAGGTCATAGTATACTTCCTGTCAGTGGCACACGCTCCCCTAAAGCATACGAAAATCAGTATATTTTTGTCATTTCGTATTTGTCGCTTGGTTGTATCTCATGTCCAAACAGCTGCACATCCTTTTACTCTCCAGTTACACCATATTTGTTGCAGAAGGCAACTTATGATAAATTAAACTTGAAGTATGCTAAGGTTCTTTCACCATGATGTTCATCCCTATAGTTTCTGGGCATCGTGCTGAGCTGCGTCTTCTGGAAGCTTCTGGTAGAGATGAGCGAGTCCACCGACATGGTGGACTTCAAGATCCTCAAGAAGGCTGGCTTCAACTACAGCGAGCTGGACCTGTCTGGTGCTGGTTGGTGCATGTGTCTACCCCGTGCTGGCGGATACCTACCCATACCTTACTCGGAACCGGAGACGGAAGCAGAAATCCTGACCGCTAATCTCGATTCTGACCCTGTGACCTTGGAACAAATCCAGGCTGAGCTCGCTCTCAGCCAATTGAAAGCAGGGGAGCTGGGAACGGATGAGGTCGACAATCGATTGTTGAGCCAATAATGAGAACCAGGTGGATCTTCTTGATCTTTTTTTTTTTTAATTGTGAATAGCATTTTTTTTTTCAGTCTGAGTTGAGGAGCTGAAGCTCTTATTGCACTGTTAAATCTTGCACTACGCACCAGGTTCCGTGTCTTTCCTCACAAAGTTATAAAACAGAATGGATGTGAATTTTTTTTTCATGATTTTTTACAAATAGAACAAATCAAATTCAATTTTCAGCACATTTCTACATTTGTACCGACACAGAAGTGATTTTTTTACTATTTTAAATTTTTTAGTTTGTTTTGTTTATGTCCTGAGTGGTCAAATTGATAACTGAATTTTTTTATCTAAAAAAGTCGATTTTTTTTTAATATGGACTTGGATCAATGTGGAGAAGTTCCTAGTCTGTTTTATTAATGCGTAATACGTGCACATGTGTATCTGTTAAAAAATATTTGGGGATCAAAGCTACGATTAGGGAAGCTGTGGAATGTTTGAAAGTTTTTACTTTATTTTATATTTATTTTTGATTCCTTTCCAGTTGGTAGGCTTTGATATGAAGACTGATGTCCGGAATTGGTTCAGTACCAGTACCAAACACTAAATACTACCATGCGCTATGGTAGGAAGCATTAGGGGCAGAATTACAGTTGAAACCAATGATTTTCTGAAGTGAAATTAAACCTGCTGAGGATCCAACACAGCTAATGAAGCTAAGCTAACTTTTATTTTTTTTAAATTCCATCTACTTGAGCATAACTCAGCCCCTTCTTGTTCGCTATGGTGATGGACAGGCTGACAGACGAGGTCAGACAAGATTCCCCATGGACTATGATGTTTGCAGATGACATTGTAATCTGTAGTGAGAGCAGAGAACAAGTGCAGGAAAATCTAGAGAGGTGGAGGTATGCCCTGGAAAGGAGGGGAATGAAGATTAGCCTCAGTAAGACAGAATACATGTGCATGAATGCCAAGGACCAAAGAGGAACGGTGAGATTACAGGGAGCAGAGATAAGAAAGGTGGAGGATTTTAAGTACTTAGGCTCAACAATCCAGAGCAATGGAGAGTGTGGAAAAGAGGTGAAGAAGCGTGTGCAGGCTGGTTGGAATGGTTGGAGAAAAGTGTCCGGTGTGATGTGTGATAGGAGGGTATCGGCAAAAATGAAAGGAAAAGTGTACAAGACGGTGTTGAGGCCAACGATGCTGTATGGGTTAGAAACAGTGGCCCTGGGGAAAAGACAGGAGGCAGAGTTGGAGGTAGCAGAGATAAAAATGTTGAGGTTCTCTTTGGGAGTAACGAGGATGGATAGGATTAGGAATGAGCACGTCAGAGGGACAGCACATGTAAGACGTTTTGGAGACAAAGTCAGAGAGGCTAGATTGAGATGGTTTGGACATGTACAGAGGAGGGATAGTGAGTATATTGGTAATAGGATGCTGAGGCTGGAACTACCAGGCAAAAGGCCTAGAGGAAGACCAAAGAGACGATTCATCGATGTGGTAAAGGAGGACATGAAGGTCGTTGGTGTAAGAGAAGAAGATGCAAAGGATAGGGTGAGATGGAGGCAGATGATTCGCTGTGGCGACCCCTGAAGGGAAAAGCCGAAAGGAAAAAAAGAAGAAGATCTACTTGAGCATAAGGAATTTCTCATAACACTCATAACTCCCTAGCCTTTTTTTTTCTTTTGAGTGTACATGTACTCCAGATACCCATTGAGTTAGCAGCATGTTCACTGCCCTCGTGAATTATTGGCACCCATGGTTAAGAGTTGTTTTTGTTTTTTTTTTAAATAATATCTGACCACAATGAAAAAAAGAGAAAAATCCAACCTTTATTTCAAGTGCATTTATTCAGTGGGAAAAAATCTTTTTCCTGTAATGTTTCACAAAATGGGTGAATACAGAAAGAGGATCACGGACCGTTTCCTCTCTGCACAATCTCTTTAAATCATCCAGCGACCTGGTTCCTCTCCTCTGTGTCTCCTCTTCAGCTCACTCCACAGGTTTTAAATGAGGATGAGGACTGGGGATTAAGATGACCATGGGAGGAGCTTGATTCTGTGTCTGGTGAATCAGTTTTGTGTAGATTTGGCCACATGTTTCAGGTCATTATCTTGCTAAAAGACCCAGTGATGGCCCATCTTCAGCTCTCAGGCAGAGGTCATCAGATTTTGATTTAAAATGTCCTGGTGTTTCAAAGTGTTCATGATGCCCTGCAACCTAACAAGGTTCCCATGGCCTCTGGAAGATAAACAGATCCACAGCATCACTGACCCTCCCCCAGACTTCACAGTGGGCATGAGGTGCTTTTCTGCATTTTCATCTTTTGTGTTCCACCAGACCCACTTAGAGCGTTTGTTGCCAAAAAGCTCTATCTTGGTCTCATCTGACCAAAGCACACGGTCCCAGTTGAAGTCCCAGAATCGCTTAGCAAATTCCAGGAGTTTGTGTTTATGATTATGCGTGAGAAAAGGTATTTCCCTCCATGCCTCCCAAACAGCTTGTTGGCATGTAGATGGAGCCTGGTGGTGGTTTTAGAGGCTTTCTGTTCCGAATATGCCCCAATTTGTTGTGAATCTTTAACAGTGAGCTATGGAGAACTTTTTATTTCTTTTACCCTCCTCATCACTGTGTGTGGTGGTAAAATAACCTCGCGTCCTCGTCCAGGCTTGTTTACCCCTGTTCCGGTTGTTTTAAACCTCTTAATTATTCCTCTGACAGTAGATATGGGAGCAGGTGCAGGCGAGGGGCGATTTTCTTGTAGCCGTTGCCTGACTTGTGAAGGTTGACACACATCTGCTTTACTCGAACGCTGTGTTCCTTTGTTCTTCCCATGTTGAAGAGTGGATAAGACAAATGGCCTCTGTGTCACATCATATTTATTCCCCAGGGAAACAGGAAGTGACAAAATACTAATTAAATGTTCTTAGATACTCTGATCAACTTTGTAAAATTCTGTAGAAATGACAGAAATACTTCAGTTACATTTATTTATTAGGAAAGCTTAGGGGTGCAAATAATTGTGGAAGAGGTGATTTTAGGAAAAATAATTATTTCTTAGTCAGGAATTTTTATTTCCCTTAAAATTCATTTGATTTGAAGGCTACATTTTTCTATGATTTTCAGTGTGAGAAGAGCTTCTGCAATAAAATTATAATTTATTTTTAGGCTTTTAACACTTTGTAACCAGGGGTGCCAATAATTATGGATTGCAGTGTATAATAGATTTACCTGATCAAATAGTGTGCTTATGTTTATTAAACCTTATAAATAACCATCTGTAACTTTTTCTAAGGTCTCACATGACCGGTCGATACTTGAGATCCGCAGACGTCATGTCTACTGGCAGCAACCGCAAAGCATAAGCAGCTGTTACCGTTCCAAGTACATTATTACCGCCATGAAAATTCAGGCTAGCATCAGGAAAGCCTCGTACACTTCATAGCTGGCTTTACGGCTGCAAGTGTTGAATTGATCCAGTGTTTAATCTGCATAGAGCTCATTTTAAATTTGACCACACCTTCCAGGAATGGAAGTCACGCCCTCCTGGATTTCATTCATTCGTTCATTTTCTAAACCACTTGAAGCCAATTATAGTCACTGGGAGGCTGGAACCACCAATCAGCCTACTGTGCATACCTTTAGAGGCGAACGTTCCAGCTGTGCCACCGTGGCGCCTTCTCCTGGATTGTCAAGTAGCATATTCTGATGGAACACTTATGGGATCATGTCGGTGAGAATCAGAATCGGAAGGCAAAAAAAAAAAAATCTGGTGTTATGAGTCCGAAGCTTTTCTCTTCTCTTAGTATTTATCACACACCAGTTCTAAAAGATTTACATGAGCTACAGGATCTCTATCTTTGGTGAACAGGGTCTTTTGTTTTCACGCTGCTCTTCCTGTTTACAACCCCATGGGTATAAATCGCTGATATGAATTCAGGACGACCCTTTGCCTTAGTCACTACATTGTTGTTGTTGTTGTTGTTCTTGATGATGATGTTTTTTATTGATACCTCAGGATGTCTCATAGTAGCTCAGAATATTTGTGGGTAACATAAAAAATTTAAATATTTTTTACAGTTGAAAAAACTGTTCCATGATGAGTAGTAGGAATGTAATGTTTATAATGAAACCGTGATTTTTGTTCCATGTTTATGCTTAAGTCTGTTAATGTGCTGTGACCTCAAGTGTATGGGGGGAAAAAAAGATTTGAAAAATGGAATCCAAGCTGGCATTGAAAACTGCATTGATCATATATAATTACACACACACACACACACACAACATTACACACACACACATACACACACACACACACACACACACACACACATATATATATATATATATATATATATATATATATATATATATATATATATATATATATATATAAAATGTGTGTGCGTGTGTGTGTGTGTGTGTGTGTGTGTGTGTGTGTGTGTGTGTATAAAACATTTACTTATGAACAAAACATTTGAAAACATTTGTCTCAAGTTCTGCCTCCGAACACATCTGGTTCTTGAGTGCTGCTGTGGTTAAAGGCCCTTCCGGACGTCTACAGGCACAAACGTTTTTTTTTCTTTTTTTCTTGTGTTTATTGAACGTCTTCAATGTTGGTGAATTGGTGTTTCCATTCGAAAAGGGCTACTTCCTACAATTTTACAAAAGTTTCTTGGGAAAAGAAAACGATTTCTGTTTGATATTGTGATTCAAAACAAGCTCCTTTTCACTTCTTGTCCGTGACTTTAAGGTTTTTGGCCGTACTGTTCCTTTAAGCTTTCTGCTGAGGACAGAGCTCTTCCACACCACTGACCTTCTTAAAAAAAACCATTTCAGTTCAATAAAACACAACTTTACATTAATCCATTCTCAAGAGTCTTTTTTCTTTCCCATCACACACAAGTGTTGTTTTTATCCCTTAGATAGAAGGCTGTAGTGCTCTGTTGCTAGGCGCTGTGGCGAAACTCTGCGGTTGATGCTTGGAGAATTTTGATAGAAAAGCGACTAATGTGAATCAAAGTTTTTACTTTTTGTGAATATTGAAAATTTTATCAAGATGTATGATTCCACATGCAAGTGAATATTTTACCCTTAAATTCATGTGCTGTGCGAAAGTTGGGAGAAAGTCGTGCGACTATTTTTTTCGATTGATTTGCGATTGTTTTGGCAGAAAAATGAATCGGATGTCTTTTCGTTAATCATTAATGGTTTGTTTGCTTTTTTTTCAAACCATTTGCTTTTTTTTTTCATGCGTTATTAGTGTATAATAAAGTACAAATGATTATAAAATATCTGGAATACGGTGGCTGGCAGCAACTTTCCAACTTTCTCCATGAAAGTCTCCAATTTGTTACTCTTCCTTGCAAAGGAAACCTGTTAGAATTTATTTGTGAAGAGTTCACAAACCAGGCAACTAAGTGATGCGGCAAATGTGCAACAAATACGCGTCTCCATTCTATCCCACACAGACCTCACAAAACTGTCCTTAAAACCACGATGTGGATGATATACTACACCCTACTGAGTCACTCAGTAAAAATAATGTTGACTTTGCAATTAGGAAAATGTCTGACTGCCTTGCTTACTGGAAGAAACAGTAATATTTAAGATGAATCTTGTTTCTAGCCTGAATTCCATCCCTGTGGAAGCAAAAATGTAACTTTTAAAAAAAAAATTATTTATTATTCTGGAATGAGGTCCTGCTTCAAGTGGAGGAGTTCAAGTATCTTGGGCTCTTGTTCACGAGTGAGAGGATGGAGTGTGAGATCGACAGGTGGATCACTGCAGTCTCTGCTGATGAAGAGGGAGCTGAGCTGCAAAGAAAAAGTCTCAGTTTACCAGTCAATCTATATTCCAATGCTCACCTATGGTTGTGAGCTTTGTGTAGTGCCCGAAAGAATAAGAATGTGGTTACAAGTGGCTGAAATGAGCTCCCTTTGCTAGGTGGCAGGGCTCTCCCTTAGAGATAGGGAGAGAATCTCAGCCATCTCGGAGGAGCTCCGAGTTGAGCCACCGCTCCTCCGAGTTGAGAGGAGCCAGTTGAGGTGGCTCAGGCATCTGGTTCGAATGCCTCCCGAACGCCTCCCTGGTATGGTGTTTTGGGCATGTCCGACTGCGAAGAGACCCCGGGGTCAATGTAGAACAGGCTGGAGGGATTATGTCTCTCGGCTGGTTTGTGATTGCCTTGGTCCCCCCCCCCCCCCAAAGAGCTGAAGGAAGTGGCTGAGGAGAGGGGCATCTGGACCTCACTGCTTAGGCTGTTTCCCCCACAACCTGACCCCAGAACAAGCGGAGGAAGAAGAAGATGATGACGATCAATTAGCTGCCCAGCAGAAAGCTTTGTTGCTGATGGAGGGCTCTAGAGGAATGTAACATTGCCCCAGATCTTACACCCACCCTGAGACTGATATTGATGACACTGAGATGTGACTCAAATACGATGTTTGACTGTAACCTATAAAAATAGTAACAGGCTAGACGAGGTGTAAAGAGCGGATGTATTTGTGTGCACAGGCTGTTTCTGAAAGGCTTTGTAAACCAAGTATGACTCATATGTAGGGTTTTTTAATAGGTAAGGTGCGTAGAATGACTCTGCCCTGCATACAGCACTTCTTTCAGCAAGTTGTCTGTTGTGGTTTAAGGGGTATGATGCCAATGCAATGGTATTCTAAACCAGACCATTTAAAAGCGATGACGACTAGCTGACTTGTGTTTTACACCTCACATATTGCAGAACATAATTGTACTCCTTCTTTTGTAGAACTATACAATATATATATATATATATATATATATATATATATATTATTTCAGACACAAGTGGTGCATTAAAATATGATTCTTAATCCAAAAAACAAAATCTACAGTCCTCCAGGAAGCTGCTTTTCAACATACCGTCCACTGAAACCCTTATTTTGAATACATGTACTGGACAGCCTGTTTGGCTTCCTCCTCCTATTTATGGCCTTTCCGCTCTCTAGGCATGCTTTGCTCTGTTAAGTTGTCTGAAAGCTACACACGCAGTGTGCTAGGAGGCAGATCAGGATGGGCAGAGATACTGCTGTGCACTGGAGGGTAAAAAGGGGGAAGAGCAGCTACTCAGAAGACCCAGCATGCTGTGTTGCATTAACATACTTTCATCCCCACTTCAGCTCCTCAGTGTGTTTGTAGCCGGGTTAACAGGATGGACGGAGAATTTAAACATGCACTGATCTTGTTATCTCACACTCTGGTGTTGTCTAATGTGGCTACCGAACACTGCAACAACTTATGGGTAAAAAAAACTGAAAAAAAAAACAAAAAACAAATTTCCCCTTTAAAGCACTGATAAAAATTTCTAAAGGGCCCAAAAAAAAAAAAAAAACCCAGTTCATCAGACGCCTCAATTTTTGTCCTGACATCAAGATATGGCTGCCTCATTAATCCAATTCCCACTGCATTTGCAGGAGCTGAAGAAGAGATTCCTTGAATATACATTGCACTCAAGCTGAGGGTCCACCATCGATGAGTTCAAATTTGTAAACTACCCAGTCTCCACTCATTCTGTCCTAGCGGGTTGGTGGTGTTTATCTGTGAGCTGAAACCCAGCATGTATATCAGCTGGCACTCATGTTCCCTTGATTAAAATGACTTTGCCTGGAGTTCTGCTTGATGACCCACCCATGCTTTGGAAGGTCCTCTATTTCATGGTCTACTGCCCTGGCCAGCCTGAGGGAGAGCTCTCCTGTGGTGAACACTGCACCAGACACTAATATATTCATGCTAGAGAGCACCAGGCACATGTTAGTAAATAAACAAGATGGGATAATACTGGGATAATGGGTACAACTCAGGCTAGGAAAATGGGCAGAAAATGGGTTTAAATGGTATGCCTGGTTTTGCCTGAGTGTACATGTCCATCCTGATCTCAGCCTCATCCTCATCCTCCTTTTTGTCATGCTGCCAATTATGCTGCTCATTCTGAAATTTCATCCAAACCAAAATATTTTGCTGTAGAGCTTGAGTCGTCGTCTCCATCCCCTCGTTTTTTTTTTTGTTTTGTTTTGTTTTTTTTTGCGTGCGATTTATTTTCCATACAGTAAAAGGCTGTACTGGAAAATATATTTTGTAGCATTTAATTTGGTCGATGATAACAAAATAGAGGATAATCTGATCTGGAATGGACATGATAAAAAAAAAAACTAATTTCCATCAAATGAGATGATGTCATGGTATGAGCTGGATTCATGAGAAACAGGAAGGTGCTAGTGTGCCAGTAGTTCCTTTAATCTCTTATAGAATTTTTCTCTCATTTCTTAGAAAGAACAAAACACAAACATACTCCTCTATCTTTCAGATTCCCTGTCAATCAGCAACTGCTGTAGAACAGATAACATATAAAAATGACCGGAATATGGATTGTTAACTCACAGCCAGGTCAGCATGGTGGCATAATGGTTAGTGCATCCGTCGCACAGCAGAGTCCGGGGGGGGTCAGTAAGGGGTTTCTGTGTGACGTTTCAATGATCTCCCCATGCTTGCATGAGTTTCCTCTGGGTACTCCAGTGTCCTCCCAGTCTCCAAAGATGTATACATTAGGCTAATTGGCTGTTCCAAATTGCCCCTAGGCGAGTGTGAGTGTAAATGGTTGCGTTTGTGTTAGCCGTGTGATTGTCTGGTGAGCTATTCAGGGATTACCCCACCTCTGCCTAGAGACAGCTGAGCTGGGCTCCAGCCTCCCCACGACTCCAGTGGAATACCTGGTTCAGCAAGAGAATGAATAAATAAATATTCTGGAGAAGGTACTCATGAAGTACGGTGGAATATCTGTCTCGTCTCACAGCAAAAAGATCCTGGGTTCGAGTCCCGTTGGTTCTGTGTGGAGCTTGTAAGGTCTCAGTGTGTTTATGTGGGTTTGCCCCAGGGTACTCCAGTTTCCTCCCACAGTTACACAAAGACATTTACATTCAGATAACTGACTGCTACCAATTTCCCCAAGGTTTGATTGCATGTGTGTGTGTGTGTGTGTGTGTGTGTGTGTGTGTGTGTGTGTGTGTGTGTGTGTGTGTGTGTGAATGGCTTTGTGTGTTGACATGGTTTGGTGAACTGTTCAGGATGCACACCCCCTTCACCTCGTATTGGCTGAGATAGGTGCCAGCCTTCCTGCGTCCCTTGTTGAAGTATGATATTTGGCAAATGAGTGAGGACTTGAGGAACAAGAACAATTTTGTCTTATTCCGTATGTCTCTTATTTTGAGAACATCTCCCCCACATTGCACCTGACCTGTATCTGCACTCGCAGTAATTTGGGTTATTGGTATTCCGGTGGCATCTTTTCTCCTGGAGATCTTACTCATTAGATATTTCAGTTGGAGCACATGGTTGATGAGGCTTTCAGTTCTTCACCTTCATCCCTCCTTGACTTCTGGGATTTCAATGATGACAAAGTTGTTGCCGTGAAAGCAGGGTTGATAGCACTTTAACTTCTTTCCCGGGGAGATTTGTTGAGAAAAAGCAGATGAATCTGGGCTACATTTTTTTAAGCCATAGCAGGAGCACTGAGTACAGTAACAGGCTGTAGAAGTTAATCTAACCTGATATATGACACTAGACAAGAAACCCCATCATTTTCCCACCGTAATTTGGGTATATCCAATTATATCATCTCACTGATCGAGGACAATGGCTAATGTGCTTCCTGTGATACGAAGCCAGACGCTGAAGCCAGACGCTCTATTTTTTTCAACGTGCTGCTCAGCATCTTCGCAGCCAGAGAGCTTGGACTTCTGCCAACTTCTGGCTTCAGCGTAAATCGATTTTGAACTTCTTATCTTGAGAATAAACGGTGAAAACTCTCAGTGTGGTGCTTCTTGGTGCTGGGTTCTCTGATTCCTTTCCACCTCCCAGTAAACCCTGAAGAATGCATTTAGGAATTCTAAGTCCTCCTTATGGTAGTACGGTGGCATAGTGGTGAGCACGAACGCCTCACAGCAAGAAGGTCTCAGGATCAAGTCCCGAGCTCAGTGAGAGCATATCTGTGTGGCCTTTGCAGGTTCTCTCAGTGCATATGTTGGGTTCCTCACAATAATATAGTTTCCTCCCACAGTCCAGATGCATGCACATTAAGCTAGTTGGCTGTTCCTAATTGCTCCTGGGGGTGAGAGTGAGTGGCTGTTTGTTTGTTGCCCCGCAATGGTCTGGCAAGCTGTTCAGCATGTTCGTCGACCCTCACCCAGAGTTGGCTGTAACAGGCTCCAGCCACCTTGTTAACTGAGGAGGAATAAAAATGAGTCAGAGTCTGAAATGCAATGAAATGGCATCTTATCCTGGAAAAAGATTTATTTGTGGTAGTTACTGTATTTTGTTTCTTACAAATCCAGGTTGTTGTTTTTTTTTTTTTGGATTGTTCACATTTTAGTTTACGCGATAATAGAGCCACTTCCATTCTCGCAAATGATACACATGGAGCATTCCATTGCTTAAAATCATCCAAATAATAAGGAATCTGACCATTCTGTTTCTGTAAGCGACTCAGCATAAACATCTAACCGCCCCAAACGTAAGAAAAAGAGGTACAGTACATTTAAATAGTCAAGCAATCGTATAGCGCTAGATGGAAGTGCATCAAAAATCCGTCTAGAGCAGGGGTCCCCAACCTTTTTATCACCACGGACCGGTCAACACTCGACAATTTTACCGGGGAGTGGGGGGTGGGGGAGTGTCATAAATTATTATTATTATTATTATTATTATTATTATTATTATTATATAAGAAGAAGAAGAAGTCCATAAATATTATTTTTTTGCGGCTGAAATAAAGTTGGTTGAGAAGTAGAGCTTGAACTTTTCTAAAAAAAAAAAAAAAAAAAAAAAAAAAACAACCAGCCAAACAAACAAACAAACAAACAAAAAAAGCGGGGAGAATGAAGGCTCAGGCTCAGTCTCACCCAAAATCCGTGCTATTGTTTGAAACATGTCCAACTCGCCTCTGTTCATGTGCCGTCCCCTTGTGAGTTACATTTTAGCGCTCAAATGACTGACATGTAACCGAGAGAATCCGGTCATTTTTAAAAATACGTATAAGATTTTTCAAAAGTAAAGATCGTTCAGACTCAGATAATAAATAAAACAGAAATAATGAATTATTTCTTCTATCGACCGGTACCGGTCCACGGCCCGGTGGTTGGGGACCCCTGGTCTAGAGGACCCATTTTTACGCTTTGTGATATTTGCATTGTTCACATCAGTATAAAATTTGGCGGAGCTTAAAAACGGCCAAACATGGTCGCATGTCACGGGAAAGTCAGTCAAATAACGGTATCACCAGCATGTTTCAAACAGCTGAATCATCGTTCATTGTTCATTTTCTGTAACCACTCAATCCTTATTACGGTTACGGGGAGACGGCGCCCCTCCCAGCCAACTCCGGATGAGAGCAGAGTATACACCTTGGGCAGCTCGCCAGGCCATCACAGACAGCCGAGTGAGAAAGAGAAAAAAGTATAATTCATGCTTCTGCATATTCCATAATGTACCAATACAGTGCAGGTTATAAGTACTGTTCAGGATGAGAGACACAAGTTCATGTTGTAGAACTTGGCACAGGTTATGTTGTCAGTGCTGTGCATATTCGACAGCAATGCCCCCTATGAGAGGCTATTGAACATGGTCACCCAGAACAAGACCCCAGGCAGGGCATCCCTTGCAACCCAAACTCTTGAAAGATTAATTATCAGAAAGCTAGGGGCGGCAGCGATGGGCTGCCCATGTTCTCAGAATCAATACTCAATCATTAACACAAGCTAAATCTGCTGCATATATATAGCAGCTTTTCTTCACTATCTGCTATCAACGCTGTGTCATCTGCATATCTGACGTTGTTAACATTTTATTCCACCAATGGATATTCCTTTCATGTCCTTAATGCTTTGCATGATCATTTCCGTTTAAAGTGAAAACAGGTCAGGAGATAGTATCCATCCCTGTGTCACTCCCCGCCTTATTTCGACTTACTCAATAACTTCACCATTGAGTCTCACAGCTGCCTTTTGTTCCCAGTATACGTTTTTCAACAGCTCAATATCCTGTCCCTCCAGATCTAATGCTTCCAGAATTTCAAACAAGGCCTCATGTCTAACTCGATCAAAAGCTTTCACATAGTCAATGAAACAAACATGTACAGACTCTCCCCAACTTGCGTTCATCCCTTTAACTTTTTTTTCGATTTTACGTTTAATTTTTATTTTAATTATGTTACCCCCCCCCCCAAAAAGTCAAATTTTGAGTTTAGGCCTACCTACATAGTATGCTAACGTAATGACGTAAAAACGCTGCGTCCATTGTTTACAAACGAGACTGAACATTCCCCTCCTTCTTCCCAGTTCAGTTTTATATATATATATATATATATATATATATATATATATATATATATATATATATATATATATATATAAAACAATAAAATAAAAGGACAGGACAAAGACATTCTATTGAAACTCCATTTATCACTACAGATATATATATATATATATATATATATATATATATATATATATATATATATATATATATATATATATATATAATATTAACCTTGGGTTAAGACGTTGTCTCTGTGATCTTTGTGTTTACACCGTTTTGTGGACTTTTGTAACCCTAAGCGTAAGCCTACTAGCATGGGTGCGAATCTCATATACAGAGATGAATTAACTATCTGCTCAGATCGGCGCAATCTACCATGCATACTCAGTTAAGCAAAGAGAGTTGTAAAATGAATTAAAACTCCAATCCAGGAAAGAGATCTCCACTCTGCTGGCTCCACATCAGTGCAGGCTGTATTCTAAACGAGTTCAACGGCACCCTTGCGCACTTGAAAGACTGGAAGTCCATATAACCCACAGCAAGTACACTACTTTCGCAAGTACACTACTTTCGGTATTGAGCACTTCACATATTGTAAGCGTGATTGGCTGTTTTAAGCTTCATGTAAAGTGATTCGGTATAAATAAGTAACTTATTTGAAATGAATGTTGATATTATTTTACAATGTTATGTTTATAATAATTGATTTAGGGGTGTTTTATGAGATACGGTAATGGTATTTATGGATGTATAGTACAGTATGAGCGTCATACAGCACACGTCATACGTCACAGTTGTTAAACTTATGTTCACTTTCAACTTACGTTCGGCCGTCCGGAACCAATTAAAAACGTAAGTCGGGGAGCGTCTGTACTCTTTGCATACTAACTGCTTTCTCTGCTAATATTTTCAGCACGAAGTTGGCATTCCGTGTGTCCTTCTCGGCTGTGAATTCATACTGTTCTTCTGCTACCGCTCCAACTGGTCGACCCCGCAGCCTACCGAGAAAAACTGTAAGAATCAGCTTTGTTAGTTGACTCATTAAGTTGATTGTTCTGAAAAACTCACATTTTCTAGCCCCTGGTTTTTGGGCAGAGTGATAAAGATACATTTGCATATCATCTCTGGAAAGTGACCTTCCTTGTAAATTTTATTTGCTAACCTTGTTATTTGTTCTATCCCAAACTCTTCTAGTGCCAAGATCATTTTGGCCACAATCCACCCAGGCCAGCAGCTTTACCTCTTTTCATGTTCTTTGCAACCTTTTCTATTTCCACTTTCAAAATCAGGTTGCCTCCTTCTTTCTGGGAAATATTTATTTTTTCTCTGTTATCAACACACAACTCTTCTATATACTCTTTCCATCGATGTAACATTTCCTCTTGATTAACCAAAATACTTCCATCCTTTGCTTCGGGGCAGTGGTGGTCTAGTGGTATAGGGCGCTGGATCGCTGATCCAAAGGTTGGGGGTTCGAGTCCCACTCTCCACAAGGTTGTCACTGTACCCCCCAGTGTGGCTAACTGGGTTATCAAAGGCGGGCCATGTCTGTCACTGTCTATGGTGAGAGGCATGTAAAAGAACCATTGCTGACTTTCATAAAGAGTAGACTGCAAAGTCGTCAGCGTGTTTCTGTCCCTTGCTAAAAGGGTTGTGACAGGAAGGGCATCCGACGTAAAAACCTCTGCCAAATCAAACGTGCGAATCAGATGATTCACTGTGGCGACTCCTGAGTAAAAGGGAAAAAGCCAAAAGGAAGACTTCCATCCTTTGCTTCGATGCAGCTGGGTCTAACACACTTTCTACTTGAGGTTAACCTGAGGTTAATGCAATTTCTGTGGGATGGTATTCTCCATTCGTTCCAGTTCTTTGCACTGTTTCATATACATGCACTCCTTTGCTTACCAACATTTTCTATGCACTTCCCTGTTTAACCTGTCATATTTTTCTGACCATCGCTTTACTATTCTACGCTTTTCCATTAGTTCTAACATCTCATCCATCATCCATTCCTTCTTCTTCCTTTGTGTTACAGGAGGTATGATTTCTTCAGTAGCTTTACGAATTGCCGAACAAATTTGGTCATAGTCATCTACCGCTCTGTTATTCTCATTATACTTTTTCGTGTGGAGTTTAACCTTTTGTTGAAAATCCATTTTCACATCATTGGATTTCAGTTGGTCTAGGTCTCACCGCATCACTTTCTTCATTCGTTTCAATTTCTTCAATTTCAGCTTCACATGTGCAACTAATAGAACATGATCACTGTTGCAATCTGCACCTGGATAGCACTTCGCTTGTGTGACAACATTTCTGAATCTCTTATTGATTGTTATAAAATTGATCTGGTTCCTTGAGAAATCAATTGTGCTTCTCCATGTCCATAGACGTCTGGCGTAATGTTGAAAGTACGTATTCATGATCACTTGGTTATTTCCTTCACACCACTGAACCCAGGTATCTCCACGATCACTTCGTTTGCCCAGTCCATGTGGTCCTACAACTTCTGATTGCCTACCTTCACCAACTTTTGCATTGAGGTCACCCATGACAAACACAATCTCTTGAGATTTGCATTGTGTCATAGCTTTATCCAGGTCTTTTCAATGTCTTCCTCATTGTTGTTGGATGTTGGTAAATATACTTGAATGATGGTGGTGTTGACTATTCGATCGGAAACCGCCCAGTAGCCACGTAGACAATCTGCTATGTTTGGTCCTAGTGGGATTCCCACTCCATGAATATGTTTTTTATCTGGTCCTGAGTATAAGAACACGGTGTTGTCCTCTAACTTCATTTTTCCTGATTGTAACGCCCTAACTTCACTCAATTCTAGTACTATGTCAATCTTTATTCTCACCATTTCTCTCACAACCTTTTCCAACTTCCCTACTTGATGGAGTGTCCTGATATTCCATGTAGCAATGCGATAGCACATAGTAGCATGATGACGATCTGGGCTGCCCTGTGTGTTCAGCAAACCCCTACCAGGCGGGGCAGTGGATGCTTGATCCATACTCCCCTTTACTCAGTTGTTGTATACATTAGTGTTTGTTGTCATGGCTGTAAACAAAGGGCAAAAAAAAAAATCTGCAGTAGAGGCCCCAAGTTCTTTCTGCGAGGTGTTTTTATCGAGACACCATCTCTAGCTAGACTCTAAAGAGTTCATTATTTACTTTTAATATTAAGTAGTGCTCGTGTGTTTGAAACAGACAGTAATGTTTTTGTCATAGTTTGAATATTTAACGAATCAGCCTTGAAAGTGTTTGACTTTTCAATGAAGCCTGAAGTTACACTGTTGGTTTTGAGTTTGGAACATTGTTGGAAATGATCAGAACATAATGCATTTTTTTAACTTAAAATTTTTTTCGCTGAAGTTACAGTGTTGAAGTATCAGTATTAATAGTTTTAGTGCCCTTTTGATAAAACAAAAACCAAAACAAACAAACAAAAAACCTTGCAATTGTTTATAGTAATTTAGAGATTTTGGCTTTTTGTCATGTACATATTATATTGCACTTGCTGGCATTACTACGAGTGTGGATCTGTCATGAGTTCTCAGTCTTATTGTTGTTTGACAATCATAATTATTTCTTATATGCATATTTCACAAAGTTTAATAAAAACACGGTTTATTTCAAACAGTGATGTGTTGTTTTTCACAAGTTTGAGTGTTAAAAACTTCCAGTTTTTGCATAGACTCTACTGGTTTCAGAGATTGAATCTTCCAGTTCCTAACTTCATGGGGTTGGCAGCCCTGAATGCACACGTCTGCTTCTGATACAAACCATACTGTAGATCATCGAAGAGTAGAAGAATCGATGAAGTCACTAAGATGAAGGTCCATTATTAAGACCGAACAGTTTTGGTTCCTCAAACATTATCGGGATGATTAAGGGTGCTAGTATTTCAAAGTCTTAGTCATCTGAACCACCGTGTCTCACATATGGGGAAATAGGAGAGGACACCCACCTCTGCATTAGGACGTCTGACCTGGCAGACAAGGCAGATTAGTTGATAGGCTATTCAAACTGGCATAGAAGGCAAGTCAGCACAGTTGTGTGGATAACTGAAAAGAGCAAAGTATGGGTGCAACAGATACTTCTGGCCATCCACTGCAGCTTAAGACACCTCCAGTCGTCTCGACTCGTTGTGCCATTGGATCAAGACCGGAGAAGCCAAGGGAATGGGATAGACACAGCACATATCTCTCCCACTATAAAATCATGACGTGCAGGTGCCAAATAAATCATTCCTTTACAAAGCCCTGTGGTGATGGGCAAGTGGCAAAGCAGTAGGTGAGGATACACTGGTAGCTGTAGCCACAAACCTGCACGCAGGCGGTCCAGGACATTGGTCACTCTCAGTTGGAAACAGAAGCAGCAGCTGTGTTCGGCAGCATCCTGGGTGACTGAACAGCGCTTTTTAGGACCACACTGCTCACCCTGAAAAGGGAAGGGGCTAGAAAAGGTGCCCTAAAAATTGTCTGCTTTACACAGCTTGGCCAGCTTTCCGAGGCTGGCAAGCATAAGAGCTGGAGATCCATGAGTCACAAGGGCATCAGGCAATTTGAAGACGAGCATATCTAGGCTGCTCAAGAAAAACGAGAACACATGAGGCGGTTACATCAGGACCATCCTGTCATATGTGTGGTTGTATATGCCGCTCCAAATTAGGACTGATCAGCCACAAATGAAGACAATGAATGAATAAATGAAGAGGCGGTCTTTGTCGTATCGACAGACAACCAAGAATCTGAACCATAAGCTTGTTTCCAGCCAGTGCTGGCCCAGTGGTAAGGTGTTGGATTACCGATCCTAAGGTTGGGGATTCAAGCACCACTGTCAACGGTTATCACTGCAATACCCCCAGTGTAGCTAACTGGGTTATCAAAGGCCGGCCAGGTCTCTCACTGTCCATGGTGTGAAGTTCAGGTAAAAGAACCGTTGCTGACTTTCATCAAGCGTAGCTGCATAACTGTCAGTGTGTTTCTGCCCTGCAATGGCTTGGCGAGCTACCCGGGGTGTACTCTGCCCTTGCCTGGCTGAGATGGATGCCAGCCTCCCTGTGACCCTGATTAGGATGAAGCGGTTCAGAAAATGAATGGAATAATAACCTTGTTTCCAGACCAAGTCTTAAAGCGTTCCAGACTTGAGTGAGACTATCTAGTGAAATTGAGGGTTATGAAGAATAGGAGGCTCTGACCATTTATGAAAGATAGATGAGCTGAAAACAAGCCCCGCGGTTGCAGATCAAACACCATGAGCATGTATTTGGTTGACAAGAATAGTTATAATTTTGGACATTGGACACAGAAAGCAGGGTTTCATGGGACAGCTGGAAGTCCTCAGAATAGCTGAAATATTGATGTGAAATATTTGCAATTATGAGAAGGAAACGGATCATCAAGCTCATGCGTGGCCCCAACAGGTCAAAAGAGGCTTTTTTTTATTCCTCTGGAAAGTTTCCACGCATCCCTGAACTTCCTTCGGAATCAAGGCATCAAGGTTTTGTTCAATTTGCCACAAAGGTCTTAAGGTGGGATTTAAACGAAGGTGTAACAGGATTTGTTTTTCTGGCGTGTGAAACAAGGCGTTGCGTCTGGGCTGCTTCATTGCACCGCACCGGTTAAATGAAAAAGAATTGTTGCGTGAGATTGATGTTTTAATATATTATGAAGCCTGCCTTCCTCTCTGCGGATGAGCTGTACATGGGAATGAAGGCTGGAGAGCTGTGTTAAATAAGCAATTTGAAAGACAGAGAGTAAGAAAGGGAACAAGCGAGGCTGAGAGATAAATGAATGCAGCGTTATATTAACAATTGAGACCCCAGTTCGAAATGAACATTTCTGTCTATGTGTTAAATCTGTCCTCGTTGGATTTAATATGTCAGGGGATACTTAATACAAAGTCTTCAGCATCACGTATCCTCGAGTCGCAGCAAAGTCTCAATCCATAATACTGAACTGATACCGATCCCCAGGCGGACACGTCAATGAAAATACTACAATATTACATTTCTAACTGCTAGTTTTGGTTTTAGCAGTTAGCCCTGCAATAGCCTGGAAACCTTTTTTAGGCTGTACGCCCGCCTCTCAGCCAAAGTCAGCTGGGATTGGCTCCAGCTTTCCTTGAAACTGTGATGGACAAGCAGACACCCCAGCACTGAGGTCCTGCTCCAATTAGTACAAAGCCCATCAAGAAAATGCCAAAAAAAAAAAAAAAAAAAATAGCCTTACACAGAACTTTGTTTGATTTCAGAGGTTACTGCAAATGACTTTTTGGAAATATTTTTATGATATTATTTATTGAAGATTGGTTGTCATAATCAAAATTGTCAAATTGTCACATTGTCAGTATTGTTGTCATATAATTCATTCATTCATTTTCTGAACCCTTAAATCCTAATTAGGGTCGCAGGGAGGCTAGCACTCATCTCAACCGTCTCTGGGCGAAGGCAGGGTACACCCTAAATATCTCACCAGACCATAAAACAGCGCTAACATACGCCCAACCTTTCACACTCACACTCACAACTAGGGGCAATTCGGAACAGCCAATAGCCTAATGTGCATTTTTTTTAACTGTGGGAAGAAACCAGACTACCTGGAGGAAACCTACCCAAGCATGAGAAGAACCCCACACAGAAATGCCAGAATTGAGTCACATCCAGGACCTTCTTGCGGTGAGGCAGCTATGCTAACCACCACACCACGGTGCCACTGCTATTTTTAATGGGAATTTTTATTAAAAATTAAAGATTTTTAATGGCCTCGCTAAGCCCGGGATTCAAACCAAGGACCTTCTTGCTATGAGGTGGATGTGCTGACCATTACACAGCCACACCCATATTTAGACATTGTACATTATTTATGGTATACTGCTAAATCCAGATATAATAATCTTATTCTATTTTGACAGACTTTGTGTGTGTGTGTGTGTGTGTGTGTGTGTGTGTGTGTGTGTGTGTGTGTGTGTGTGTGCGCGTAACCAGAAAAACGCCCATCCCAGTGTAATCCAGATTCCAGGCTGAGGTGTTGATTTTTCAGCAGCCAAAAGCTGCCAAAATGGATGCGTTTATTGACAAAGCCATGTCCATGTGTTTAGATTAATGAGAAGCTGATGATCAGAAAGGACAAGATCCCCCACGCTTGAATGTCTCAGCGCTCATCAACACCACTTGGAGTGAACAATATCAATACAGTAGCTGGTAATAATGTTTCTGATATTTGGAATGATGAATGTTGGTCAATGTCAATAAGGAGGCATGTGCGGATATTAAACTGTCATATACCCATAATTCTCAACCCTAACGTATCGTACATTATGCTCCGCCTGTCGTATGTCTCTGCAGTCTCTTTCTGTATCAGATACCAGAGTAATGTGCTGCAAAAAAACTATTGATATTTATTACACAGTGTGGTGGAATTCTTGGATTTGTTGGAAAATGTTGGGATTTGATTTCATACAATTTCTATTACAACCTCCAAGTCCGAGGTCATGATCCTCCACTAGAAAAGGGTGGAATGCCCCCTCCTGGTCTGGAATTCTATCCTGCCCCAAGTGGAGAAGTTGAGGTATCTCAGGGTCTTGTTCATGAGTGAGGGAAGTATGTGGAGCGAGAGATCGACAGGCGGATTGCTGCAGCCTCTGCTGTAAAGTCCGTCGTGGTGACGCGGGAGCTGAGCTGCAAAGCAAAACTTTCAATTTACCAGTCGATCTACGTTCCAATCCTGACCTATGGTCACGACCTTTGGGTAGAAACCAAAAAAAAAAAAAAACAAGCTCGTGCATACAGGTGGCTGAAATGCGCTTACTTCGCAGTGTTCTGGGGCTCTCCCTCAGCGAAGTTCAGCCAGCCGAGAGGAGCTCAGAGTAGAACCGCGTTTAAAGGAGCCAGTTGAGGTGGCTCGGGCATCTGATTGGAATGCCTCCCTAATGCCTCCTTGGTGTGGTGTCTCAGGCATGTGTGACCTGAGGCCAACCCAGAATGTGTTAGAGGGAATATGTTTTTTGGCTGGTCTGGGAAAGCCTTAATGTTCCCCTGGAAGAACTGGAGGAAGTGGACATTTCCATCACACAGGTGCATGTCCTGGGCCTGACGCCTTTAAACGCCTCAATACGTTTCCCTTATCGTCATATCCGTAGGACATGCACCTTATATAGCAATTCTTTTTTCTTTTTTTTTTTCGCTCAGTCAGCCTGTTTACGAGGAGAAGTGTCATATATAGGGATGTGTAGGGGTTGTCGGACATGTGTAAACACTTTAGGACTTTGTAATTCCTACTTTCTCTGTGTAAAGCTGCATTGCCATCATGTCGGTTGTAAAAAGCGCTGTACCACATCCACCTCATCCATCTATCCTGTCAGCTGACCTCCCGGACTTTCTGGCAAGACTTTCTACCATTACCCGTTCATTTTGAATAATTCTTTGCATATTTATTATTAAAAAAAAAAAAAAAACATTTGAAAGACTGCACTGATGTCCACCTTGTCTTTTACCAGGAAATGGCAAAAGGTCCCAAATGTTCCCAAACAGCAGTAATTCGTTGCTAATCATCACACTGTTGCTAACATATGCTAACAGTCGCTAATGTTCACAAAGTGGCTTTGCATGGATGTTGCAAATTGTCAGTAAATGAAAGAGGCCTGATCTTATTCAGCATTTGCTCGAAAAGTCGGCGAATCCAAAATACACTGTGTTCATCAGTATTCGCTGCTCCGGGAGATAGAACATGCTAAAGCCAGTTAAAGTTCAGGTTTATAGCTACTGTAAGCCAAAAGAAAGCAACGGGATTGAGTTTCTCTAATCACTGTCACACAACATTAAAAATACATTCAAAAAAGTTTACAATTTTATGAAAAAAATTACTATGCTGCCTTTTTATTTTTTATTTATTTATTTTTTTTATTTTTTTTTATGACGGTTTAAGTCTCTGGCAAATTGTGGCAGAAGAAAAGAAATAAAACTGTCCAGTTCACAACAGCAACAAAAACAATGCAGTATCATCGCAGCTGAGTTATTCGAGCTGTGATATTTATATTCGCAGGTTTTACTCACTCCTCAGTCACTCGTTCACCGAACTGCTTGATCCTACTACGACTGCTGGTAGGCTGCTGCCTATCTCACAGAGTGAAGGCAGGGTACACCCTGAACAGCTCATCGGACCGTCACAAGGCCAAGACACACAACCATTCATAATCTCACTCAAACCTTAGCCACCCATTAGCCCAATTAGCCCAATTAGCCCAAATAGCCCAATTAGACCAATGTGTGTGTCTCTAGACTGTGCGAGGAAACGGCATGCAAGAAAAGCCATGCAGTCATGGACAGAACATGCAAACTCCACAGAGCAACGGCCGCACCAAGACTGCGACTCGAACCCAGGACCTTCTCACTGTGAGACGGACATGCTGACCACTATTCGACAGTGCTACTCCAATCCTCTGTCATATCTTCATTTTCAAAGTGGGATTAGCACCGTAGGCAAGGAGGATATGGGGGGAGATGGGGGTTGATAAACAATTAAAATAAAGAATTTTGAGAAATTATATATTTTTAAATTTTTGTTCCTGTTGCACTGTTCATTAGAGCTTTCATTTATTTCATTTATTCAGGAAATCTGTAGTAAATATTCTTCGATGGCCTGGCCAATTGTCCAGGGTGTACTATGCCCTTGCCCAGAGTTGGCTGAGATGGGCATCAGCCTCTCCGTGACCCTAATTAGGATTAAGCGATTCAGAAAATGAATGGATGAATGCTGTTAATATTTATTTATCTTTAAAACACAAGCTGAATTCTTTTTGGAAACAAAAAAAGCCTATGTGACGTGCACGTGCATACACACACACACACACACACACACACACACACACACACACATATCCAACTGTCCCAGTTGCCTGAATCCCAGTTCCCCTCCTATTGACTTATTCAGCGGTCCATATCATTGACTGAGAGAGAGTTAGCATGTACATGTGTGTTTGTGTGTGTGTGTGTGTGTGTGTGTGTGGATGGGTGGGTGTGTGGGTGTGATACATTGCTAGCATTTGCCTTCTGTGAACTTTTAGCTCTTTGAGCTTCCATTTTTAAGCAGCCTTCATGAATCCCTTCGATTAGCATGTATTCTTCAGGTGAAACCAGGTAAGAATTCTTGTGTCATTTTTTTTTCTGTGTGTGTGTGTGTGTGTGTGTGTGTGTGTGTGTGTGTGTGTGTGTGTGTGTGTGTGTGGGACAGTATGTATAGTGCTGTACAGTGATTCCTTTGCTGCTGAGTTACAAAGCTAGGATAATCTTGTACGCTCTTCTAAAAGCTGCACCCAAGGCCGCCGTGATCACGTTGCTGTTCTGTATGAAAAAGAAAAGTATTATTTATTGCACACTGAATTTTATTCCATTGTTTCTGTCCACATTTTATATATGCAATAAATCACCCAAAGGATTTCCAGCATTCTGCCGAAGAGCCCCTTCCTTATCTGTGATAAAACCATCACATCGCTGCTTTATTGCTTTCTGTTCACCAGCACATTCTGGTTTAACTGGAATTTCTGAAGGGATTAATTACTGCTGGAAAATGATTCACAAAATAGAATAATTATGCTGATCACATTTGCACATTAGTGTGAATTGTTTATTTTGATTTCGGGGGATATGTTACTTTAACTCGCCACAAATCGATCATCCTCACTGATGCTTGCATTACACTGTGTGATCTCATCAGTGCGGGGCAGATGATGATCAGGAACTTTGTCATGTCATCGAATCAGACTATAAAATATTACAAGAAAGGTGATACAGCAATAGTCAGTGCTAACACGCTCAGTGGAGTCCGCTGAGGAGAATCAATTATTCTTCCTATGTGTTCAAATTATTTGTTTTAGTCGTAGGCAGTTCAGGTACAGTGCGGCAGATTTAGATTAACACGCCGGTCCAAAAAGCCTATTACAGCAAGACACTTCGTCATATTATATATATATATATATATATATATATATATATATATATATATATATATACACGCATTTATATATATATATATATATATATATATACACACACACACTTTTTTTTTTAACGTTTTTTGCACCTTTGCCATTCAACTTTTTTCAGCTCATCAAACAAATTTAAACATTGCATATTTTCTCATTGTTAAGACAAACATTCTATCCAAACCTACATGAACCTCTGTGAAAAAGTAATTTCCCCCCTTGTTAAAAAGTGAGGTAATTGTGATTAATCCCATTATTGGGGAAAACTGAGTTCAATTTCATGGCCACACCCAGGCCTGATTGCTGCCAGACATTTCCAATCAGGAGATCCTGAACATAAAACCTGTCTGACTAGGTGAGGTAGGCCATACTGAACACACATCATCATGCTGCGATCCAGTGAGTGTCAAGAGCAAACAAGAAAGAAGATTATAGAGATGTCTCAGTCTGGGAAAGGACACAAAGTCATTGGTAAATCTTTGGGACTCCAGTGGACCACTGTCTTAGCCATTATTCATAAATGGAGAAGGCATGGCACTGTGGTGACCCTTCCCAGGAGTGGCTGACGTACCAAAATTACTCCAAGAGCACGGCGCAGAATAACCGGAGAAGTCACAAAGGATCCAAAAACCACTTCTAAACAAATACAAGCCTCACCAGCCTCAGTTAATGTCAATGGTCATGACTCCACCATCAGAAATACATCAGGCAAAAATGGCATCCATGTAAGAGTTCTGAGGCGAAAGACACTGTTGACAAAAAAGAATATCAAGGCACCACTCAGTTTTGCCAAGAATCATCTTGATCAGCTGCAAAGATTTTGAGAAAATGTCCTCTGGGCTGATGAAACTAAAGTTGAACATTCTGGGAGAAATGAATTCCGTTACATCTGGCACAAAAGCAACACGGCATTTGATAAAAAGAACATTTGTGCCAACAGTGAAACATGGTGGTGGAAGTACGATGATCTGGGCCTGCGTTACTGCTTCAGGACCTGGGCGACTTGTCATGATTGATGGAACCATGAATTCTGCTCGCTACCAACAAATCCTGACAAAGAATGTTCATCCATCAGTTCAAGACCTCAAGATAATGTGCACCTGGGTTCTGCAGCAAGACCGTGATCCGAAGCACCCCAGCAAGTCCACTTCTGAATGGCTAAAAAAGAACAAAATGAAAGTATTGGAGCGGCCAAGTCAGAGTCCCGACCTGAACCCTATTGAGATGCTGTGTCATGAGCTTTAAAAGGCTATTCATGCCCAAAAACCATCCAATCTGGTTGGTCTTAAACAATTCTGCAGAGAAGACTGGGCCAAAATCCCATCAAAGTGATGACGGACGCTTGACTACAGTTATTGCTGCAAAAGGTGGTTCAACCAGCTATTAGGTAACCTTGTAGGTTCAGATGTTTTTCCCCCTTAATAAATGCGATTGGAACTGAAAACTGCATTTTGTGTTTACTTGTGTTTTATCTTTGTATAATATTTAGGTTTGCTTGATCTAAAAATATAGACATTGAAAACCTTGCAAAACGTGTCAGAAATTGGTCAGGGGCAAAAACTTTTGCACAGCACTGTACACACACACACACACACATATAAATATATAAATATATATATATATATATATATATATATATATATATATATATATATATATGAAGGCTGCAAGGGGAAACTGAGTGATGTTGCAGTTTCTAAATGTATTGGTTATCACTCCTGCCTGTGCACAAGTCGTCTCAATAAATAACATTATAAATACACTTGTGAGGTCATGCTCTTAAACAATAAAATTCGTCATGGTTTCCCATTGTTTCGTTGTGTGTGTGAGTTGATTTATATTCATAGCCAATGAAACTTTTGGAGCTGTGTTGGAAGAGGCAGGATCAAAGTGACTAGTCTGTCATTAGGTTGTGGATCGAACTCTAACGAGCCATCACTCCCCATGTAATGGGACAAAAACCTGACGAATCTCTCCCATAATACTCAGCTATGGTTGGGAACTCTTTACTTACTTTAGTTATTAGCCCTTTACCACAAAAGGGAAATGAAAATAAAGGAAATTTGAAAGATAAAAAGGGGAAATGAGTAATGTCATATTTGATTTTAAATAGTCGAGTGGTGTAAATCTATTTTTTGTACAAAGGTAATTCATTCATCCATTTTCTGTAACCGCTTAATCCTAATTAGGGTCACGAGGAGGCTGGTCTCCCATCTCAGCCGACTCTGTGGCAAGGGCAGTGTACACCCTGGGCAGAAACACACTGATGGCTATGCAGCTTCTCTTGTCGAAAGTCAGCAATGGTCCTTTTACATGAACCTCCAACATGGCCGGCCTTGATTCTGGGTTCGAGTGCTGTTCTTGGGTCCTGTGTGGAGTCTGCATGTTCTCCCTGTGCTTGTGGTTTCCTCCAACAGTCTCAAAAACATGCATATTAAGATAACTTGGTTTTCCAAATTACAACTAGGTGTGTGTGTGTGTGTGTGTGTGTGTGTGTGTGTGTGTGTGTGTGTGTGTGTGTGTGTGTGTGTTGGCCTAGAAATGGATGGACGAGCTGTCCTAGGTGTCCTCTGCTTTCGCCCAGCATTGGCTGAGATGGGCTCTAGTCGGCTCGGTGAACGAATGCCATCATGCTTTCATGTGGAAACACTTTGAGTTCTGTTTGAGTTCTGTTTTCAGGAACATCAAGATCAGTTACGCGTTTGTTCGTGACCTTGTTGCTTTCAGTGATGTAAAGGAAAGGAGGCGTCACTCCAAAACTCAGACGGTAGAAAAAATACAGACACGCCGTTTTCTGTAGAAATGAAAGACCATGAGGGAATTCTGTATCAGAGCGATGGCGGATAGATCGATTAAGACTGTCCCAGCACCTCCCCCTCTCTTTTCCTAGCTCTCTTTCGGTCTCTCTGTGGCGCTCCCTCCGAGGCAGCGGGACACTGATCAATGAAGTGATAGTATGGATTCCAGCCCAGAAAACTGACGAAGCAAACCTGCCCCAGTGCGAGAACCAAACCCTCCGTTTATCCGCACGTCCTCGCACTGCGCTACCCGGGACGATTTCTACTCAATCAGCCTCACAGGACTGCTCTTATTTCCACACAAATACTGTATATACGCATACACGGTATCAATACCTTTCAGACACAACATTAGAACCTCCCGAATGGTCCATGGCTGGGCAGCCTCGTTCATTCACAGGAAGCTGCACCGTGCCGTGTGTGCTGGTTCCTTTCACATCTGGCATTGACAGGTTGAGCGGTTTGTGCTGCAGTAGCTCCTCTGTGGGATCAAACCAGACACACGTATCTGCCTGTTTGAGTATTTTCATCCTCATCGATGAGCGCTTGGCACCTATGACACACTTGCAAGGTTACTGGTTGTCCTTTCCTGGACCACCTTTGGTAAATACTTTCCCACCGTGGACCAGGAACCCCCGTACAGTCTGCTGTTTGGAGCTGAACAGATCCAGTTGTTTCGAGTCACAATATGGCAAAGCCACTCCGATTCTTACTGAATCTGATCTCATCGTTCACTTCCTGCCAAATACATCCCAGACCGGGCGGCACAGTGGCGCAGTGGCTGCTACGTCCTCTCCACAGCAGGAAGGTTCAGCGTTCGAGTCCCGAGCTTGGGGGTGCGTCCTCCTCCTCCTGCTTCATTGGGTTTCCTCTGTGTACAATGGTTTCCTCCCACAATCTAAAGTCGTGTTAGTTTAGGTTGAGGCTCATTGGCTGTTCCAAATTGCCACTAGATCTGAGATCGAGTGTGAATGGTTTTGCGTGTTGGTCATGTGATGGTCATGAGTTCAGGGTATACTATAAGTTCACACAGAGTTTTCTGAGATAGGCACTGGTCTCCCCATAGCCCAAGTAGGATTAAGTGGTCCAGGCTAAATCTGGAGGCCTGAGGCTAGTAATTGTATTGGTATATGATATTTGATAGGCCCGATCGCCGCCCTGGTGTAGTGTTTCGGGCATGTCCAACCGAGAGGAGACCACGAGGTTGACCTAGACCACACTGGAGGGATTATGCTCCCGAGACCTAACCACGGATTAAGCGGACGAAGAAGAAGAAGAAGATGATGATGATGATGATGATGATGATCATGATGATGATGATGATGATGATGAGATATTTGTGTATGGCAACATAAAAACTGCATCAATCAAATTTTTGTATTTTATTTTTAGATATTTTGGATCATTACAGAGTCAGGCTAGCTGTGCTCCGAGCGAGCCTGAGCATTCACAATTTTATTAACTCATCAATTCATTCAGTTACTAAGTTGCTTCATCACAATTAGGGCAGCGGAGACGCTTCACACTCGCTCTCACACCAAAGTTTAATTTGGAACAGTCAATCAGCCTACAGAGCATGGTTACTAACTGTGGGAGGAAACTGGAGTACCTTGAAGAAACCCATACAAGCCTGGGGAGAACAGGCGAACTCCATGCAGAGATGGCCAAGGCTGGGAAACCAAACCCAGAACCTTCTTGCTGTGAGGGAACGCACTAACCACTGCGCCACTATGCAACCTTATATTACTGTATATATTAAACAGGAAAAGAAAAGGAATTTTAATGGGTTATTTTTTAAAGAAGTGATGATGATGAGGATGATGATGATGATGATGATGATGACGACGATGATGATGTTGTTGATGATGATGATGCCACCTGCTGAATCACAACCACTATGTGCACCTCACTTCTGAAACTCATTCAAAGTTTAAATAGGTTGCTTTTTGTTGCGATATGATTGGTGCTCTGATATACAGGGATCCCTCGCCACTTCGCGCATCAATTCGTGCGGCTTCAGTGCATTGCATTTTTTTTTTTTATTCATTGAATTAAAAAAATGTGGAAATTAAAGAAGTTAAGGTGAAAAGTTAAGGAAAATGCAGCAAAACAAGGTCAATTATGCAAAAAAAAAAAAAAAACCCAAACAAACAAAAACAAAAAATAACCCAAAACCCCCCAACAAAACGACTTACATTTTTATGTGAGGCGCGCGTCTGTATGTGTGTGTACAGTATTTACATTTTATTTACATCTTATGCATTATTTTTGAATGTTTAATTGTTATTATAAGCATTTGTAGTGTTGACTATGTATTTATTGATATTATATACACATATACATGAACGTATAGGTCAGTCGGGAGGGATCGATCCTACTTCGCGGAAATCGGCGATTGCGGGGGATCTCGGGCCCAATTAACTGCGGAAAGTGAGAGATCCCTGTATATCTGTATATATTTAATCTAAAATTCAATAGATACATATTTAGGGGGCGAGGGAGACTGAGGTGATGGTCCAGGTTTGTGTAATTATTCCACGGGCTGCGCAGGTACTTAGGTTTTACTTCCGTTGTGGTGTTTGAATCGCGGCTGTTTCCACTGAGCCCTTCTGAATGAGTTTAATTATTTTAAGTATCGATAGGCGCTCGAACAGGAAGCTGCGAGGCAGATCAATACCCCTGAGTCAGGGCCTGGAGTGAAGAGCAGTGCCACGGAATTACATTTAAATAAATAAATTAGTAAATAAATAAATAAATATCGACTAATGAGTTTCCTTCTTTTCTCCATCCTTTTTTTCTGTCTTCCAATTAGGAAATTGTTCTACATCACGGTGCACCATGTCGGCTTAAATTAGCTTAAACCTAAATACATTTTTATATTAATTATATTTATTTAATACAGTAATACAGCGGCATGAGGACGTAGCAAATAGCACGTCCGACTCAAAACAAGAAGGTCCTGGGTTTGAATCCCAGGATTAGACGTATTTGTGAGTTTGTGTATGTTCTGCACATTAAACTAATGGACTGTTTCGAATCCCCATGGTGTGGGTGTGAGTGTAAATGGATGTGTAAGGCTTCCCCGTGATGGTCTGGAAAGCAGAGTCTTCATTCACCCAGTGTTGGCATGTGATGGTGTCCAGCCCCCATGTGACCGTAAAGGCATTAAGTGGTTCAGCAAATTAGTTTTCTCTCTCTCTTTTTCTCTCTCTCTTTCTCAGGATGGACTATGATAGAGGGATGAGCAACAGTCGCTACCATTATGATGAAGAAGAAGAAGGTGAGGTTTGTTTTCACACACGTTCACATGTTTGCATGATTGTCAGAAGTTCAGTCAGCTTTGTTTAAACTATCCATAGCCCTGGCTTTGTCTCAATATGGTCTGTTTCTCTAAAGAATGAAGCAGAAATACATTCTTTGCTACTAAAATCACTCAGACACACATAAACAACACATCTCATTCCATCTCATTACACAGTACACCTGAACGTTTAATGCCATTATTTACCAATCCTCCAATATTTCAGTTCATGATAGCGCCATAAGGAACCCTCAAGACTCTTCAAGAAATAAAACACCTCCAGTGCCCTGCCGTTCTCAATAATAAGCTGTTTTAGGAAAAAGGACCTTGGTTCAAGACCCGTGCTCCGTGAGAGTGTTTCTGTGTTGAGTTTGCATGTACTTCAATGGGTTTCCTCCAGGTACTCCAGTTGCCTCCCACAGTCCCCAGACTTGTAAGGCTAATTGGCTGGTCCAAATCGCTCCTAGGCTACTCATCTATTCATTCATTTTCTAAGCTGCTTAATCCTAACTGTGGTCGCGGAGAGGCTGGCGCCCTTCTCAGCCAACTATGGGCGAGGGTGGTGTACACCCTGGACAGCTCACCAGGCCATGGCAGGGTGAACAATCACACAATCACTAATGCCTAGGGATGATTTGGAACAGCCAATTAGCCTACTGTGCATGTTTTGGACCATGAGATGAAACCGGGCTACCTGTAGGAAACCCATACAAGCACAGGAGGACATGCTAACAGAAACACCCAGGCTGGGAATCGAACATGCTATGGGGTTGCTGTGAGGCAGACATGCCAACCACTACGACACCATGCTACCTTGCTCCTAGGTCTGTGTGTGCGTGTGTGTGTGTGTGTGTGTGTGTGTGTGTGTGTGTGTGTGTGTGTGTGTGTGTGTGTGTGTGTGTGTGTGTGTGCGTATGTGTGTAAGCCCTGTCTGTCAAGCTGTTCAGGGTGTACCCTGCCTTTGCACAGTGGTGGCTGAGATTGACTCCTGCCTACACACAACCCTAATAGGATTAAGTGAAAGATGATGATAAGGGTTTTTTCACATAGATTGCTAGATTAGTTCATGTAGGAAACAGAACATAACGTTATGGTGATCAATGCCCTTTTATAGAACAGGGACCTCCTGATGTGTTTTCATTCAATTTTCCCCCAAGAACTGTAGATTATTTAAGTAAATTAAATTAATAACAGTTGTCTCTAAGCCTGTATTGTAGAAAAATTAATTTGATGTAATCAGAATTGAAATCTAAACAGCAGTGTTTCCCTTGTTACATGTCCATGATCACCACCATTTGAGAAAGTCGTGATGAGTGTGGGGGTTCATGATGATCTTCAAGGAAATTGGTGAATTTGTGGTAATCCTGAGGGTACTTTGTGAAATCACAATGATCTTGATGGAGCTTGGTGGATTTGTGATTACTGTATCTTTATGGAACTTGAAGGATTTGTGATGATATTGACTAAACTTGATGATCTTGAGGAAATTTGATGGATTTGTGATGACCTTGGGGAAGCTTGGTGGATTTGGGATGATCTTGATTGAATTAGGTGGATTTCCTCTGATCTTGAGGGAATTTCATGAATTTGTGATGATCTTGAGGAACCATGGTGAATTCATGATGATCTTGAGGGTACTTGTTGCAGTTGTGATGATGATGATCTTGAGAGAACTTGGTGGAATCATGATGTTCTTCTAAAAACTTGTTCAACCTCACGCTTTTTATTTATGAAGCAATACATACTCCGAGGAAATTAGATGGATTCTTGCTCGAGGCGATCACACACAATTGTCAACAGGCACAAGGCCTTCACTCCTTCACAGACCTCATTGGATTAGCTGCACAAGTCCATCGAGAGTCAATTAGACAGAGAGGAAAAGGGAGACAGGAGAGGAGAAGGCAGAGACACTGCATTGGGTTTTAAAACATTTTAATCGAAGCATTTTTTTTTCATTTGTTCATGATGGGGAAAGAAAGAAAAACAGAATATTTTATACAAGGCATGAAATTACCCATCACAGTAATGCTCTACATCGGGGCTCCTAATCATCAGTGACAAATCCAAAAGCTGGGATAGCTATGAAATATCGATTCATGACTGGTGCTGTGGTTGAGGAATGAGATTAGAGGGTCATGATGTTTCTTATTTTTTATTTATTGCCTTTTTTTCTTGGATCTGTTAATCTTTTCCTGTTTATTTGTGAGATTTGAGGATTGTTTTTAACATCTGTGTGATGTCTGCGTAAATGTATTTCACTGTCTTAAGTGTGTTGAATATGTTGAATGTGTGGAATGTGTTTAGCGTGATGAGTGTGTTTAGCGTGATGAGTGTTTTGAGTGTAATGAGTGTGATGAGTCTGACAAGTGTGTTGAGTGTGATGAGCATGTTGAGTGTAATTGGTGTGATGAGTAGGTTGAGTGTGACGAGTGTGGTGAGTGAGTGTGATGAGTGTGTTGAGTGTGACGAGTATGTTGAGTGTGATGAGAGTGACGAGTATGTTGAGTGTGATGAGCATGTTGAGTGTAATTAGTGTGATGAGGAGGTTGAGAGTGACGAGAGTAATGAGAGTGTCAAGTGTGATGAGTGTTTTGAGTATAATGAGTCTGATGAGTGTGTTGAGTGTGATGAGTTTCATAAGTGTGAGGAGTGTGTGGTGTGTGTTGAGTGTGGTGTGTGTTGATGAGTGTGATGAATGTGACGAGTGTGTCAAGTGTGATGATTTTGTCGAGTGTGTTGAGTGTGATGAGTGTGTTGAGTGTGTTAAGTATAATAAGTGTGATGAGTGTAATGATTATGATGAGTGTGTCATGAGTGTGTCGAGTGTGTTGAGTGTGGTAAGTGTATCGAGTGTGTTCAATGAAATGAGTGTGTTGAGTTTGATGAGGGTAATGAGTGTGCTAAGTGTGATGGGTATGATCAGTGTGACAAGTGTGTCAAGTGTGATGAGTGTGATGAGTGTGTTGAGTGTGTTGAGTGCGGTATGTGGTGTGTGTGTTGAGTGTGTCGAGTGTGATGAGCATGTGTTGAGTTTGATGATTGGAACTAGTGTGTCGAGTGTGATGAGTTTGTCGAGTGTGTAGAGTGTGATGAGTGTGTTGAGTGTGTTAAGTATAATAAGTGTGATGAGTGTAATGAGTAAGATGAGTGTGTCGAGTGTATTGAGTGTGGTGAGTTTGATGAGTGTAATGAGTATGTTGAGTGTGATGGGTATGATCAGTGTGACGGGTGTGTCAAATGTGATGAGTGTGTTGAGTGTGATGAGTGTGATGAGTGTGTTGAGTGTGATGAGTGCGATGAGTGTGATGAGTGTGTTGAGGGAGGTGTGTGTTGAGTGTGGTGTGTGTTGAGTGTGACAAGTGTGTCAAGTGTGATGAGTGTGATGAGTGTGTTGAGTTTGATGATTGTGACTAGTGTGTCGAGTGTGATGAGTTTGTCGAGTGTGTAGAGTGTGTTGAGTGTGTTAAGTATAATAAGTGTGATGAGGGTAATGAGTATGATGAGTGTGACCAGTGTCATGAGTGTGTCGAGTGTATTGAGTGTGGTGAGTTTGTGAGTTTGATGAGTGTAACAAGTATGTTGAGTGTGATGGGTATGATCAGTGTGACGGGTGTGTCAAATGTGATCAGTGTGTTGAGTGTGATGAGTGCAATGAGTGTGTTGAGTGTGATGAGTGCGATGAGTGTGATGAGTGTGTTGAGTGTGGTGTGTGTTGAGTGTGACAAGTGTGTCAAGTGTGATGAGTGTGATGAGTGCGGTATGTGGTGTGTGTGTTGAGTGTGTCGAGTGTGATGAGCGTGTGTTGAGTTTGATGATTGTGACTAGTGTGTCGAGTGTAATGAGTTTGTCGAGTGTGTAGAGTGTGATGAGTGTGTTGAGTATGTTAAGTATAATAAGTGTGATGAGTGTGATGAGTGTGTTGAGTTTGATGAGTGTGTTGCGTTTGATGAGTGTGATGAATGTGACGAGTGTGTCGAGTGTGATGAGTTTGTTGAGTGTGTTGAGTGTGATGAGTGTGTTGTGTGTGTTAAGTATAATAAGTGTGATAAGTGAAATGAGTATGATGTGTGTGACGAGTGCCATGAGTGTGTCGAGTGTGATGAGTGTGGTGAGTGAAATGAGTGTGTTGAGTTTGATGAGTGTAATGAGTGTGCTGAGTGTGATGGGTATGATCAGTGTGACAAGTGTGATGAGTGTCAAGTGTGATGAGTGTAATACGTGTGATGAGTATAATGAGTGTGTTGAGTGTAATGAGTGGGATGAGTGTGATGAATGTAATGAATATGGTGAGTGTGATGAGTGTGTTGAGTGTGAAGAGTGTGTTGTCCTGCTCTGACTTTTGTTTAATTTGTAATGCAAGGATCTAATCAGATCATTACAAGTTCAACTTCATCTTCACGTTACACACAGAGCATGTGTGGTGTCCGAGTCCCCATAACAAGCGAAAGCTCAGTGAACACGTGTGTTTGCTCAAGCAGTCTTTTGACATTAGTGGCTTTTTTTAAAGAAATATCATAAGGAGTGGGGTGGTTTTTTATTGTTGTTGTTTTGCACTTTTTCTGTATTGTTGGGTTTTGTTGTTGTTTTTATTTATAATATTCATGTTTTTATAATTAGATTGGAATGTTTTAATTTTAATTAGCTTTGTTTTTTTATCAAATCATAGTATTTATAAGCGCTGAGTAAGTATTTTTGTCGTTATATTAGATTTATTGCTTCAGATTTATTCAGTTTTATTATCATGTGTGTCCTTCTGTTTGGTTTATTATTATTATTATTATTATTTTTAAATTTTTTCCACTTTTCCTCCTTTATTGAGTCCTATCACGGGACAACCACTGACTAGGGAGGAATGCACAATAAATTAGTAGTTCCAAATTGCCCCTAGGTCTGAGTGTAGGTGTGAATGGTTTTGTGTGTTAGCCCTATGATGATTCAGTGAGCTGTTCAGGGTGCACCTCACCCTCGCACAGTGTCGGCTGAGATGGGACCAAGTCTACCCGTGATGCTAATTAGAATTAGGCAGCTTAGATAATGAATGAATAAATCCATCAATCGATCTACACGCTGTTTTAATGGACTGTATCATGTGAGTTTTAGTCACAGGGAGGTGAACATGACAAACATAGTCTACATTCTCTGAAAATCGGATGCATGGGTTTGATGAAGCAGCACACAGCAGCAAACACCCAGTCATTCAAACAATTTGAAAATGAGTGTGATGTACAAAAATAAACAACAATCTTAATAATGATACAAAAGCTATGATGCCTTCTCTATACAGATATTTGCTCAGAATTTTTTTTTCTCTATATGCCTTTTATTTGTATTTCTTGTCTATCTCAGTGACCTTTTACCCAATTCTCTCATCTGGTAACTGTTAGATGGTGGTGGTGGTGGTGGTGGTGTGTGTGTGGGATGGGGGGGTTGGCTTTTTAGTAGATTTGGGTGGCTTTTTCTGTTTTTTATTTATTTATTTTACTGGATCCTGATATTCTTATTCAAAAGATTTTAACTCTCTATCACACATTTCATTGTTTTTTCCCTCAATTAGCTCCATTCTAGGGTTTGTATTCTTGTATTGACTGATCTCTCTATTTTTTCATCCACTCTTTTTTTTTAATCTGAGTTATATTTGTTGTTTATCTGTCAGTGCTCTCTTCACATCTGGGTGATATCAGTTTATTTATTTTGTGAGTGATCTGGTTTCATACTGTTCTGTAGTGCTGCTCCTTCATTTGTTGGATCTGGATGTATTTGTTCTCGACATCTCTTCATGTCCCTTTTCATTAATAAGGTCTCCTCATTCCTTCCTGCAGATCATCAGTCCATTTACATCGGTGTCCCTGTGCCTCGTGGCTACAGACGCAAACGTCGCCGGAGACACTCGTCCATTTCCAGTCATGACATCACGGATATTGAGCGAGGGGCGCACCGCGGTCACCAGCGTCGTGAGCGCTATGAGTCAGAGGACACCGAGCGTTCAGAGCACAGCCTTCACCCTCCTGAAATTAGCCGTACTAGTGAGTGACCTTTTGGGAAATGTGGGTGTTTAGTATATTTATTTAAACTCTGTCTGGAAATAATTGAGATGATACTCTGAGGTGTTTCATCCCATCGATGCTGAATTACACTGCAGCCAATTTACTATACAAAGCTCAGCTTGGGCCCAAATGCACACCAATTATCTTTAATTTTCTGTCACCGCTTAATCCTAATTAGGGTCGCGGGGAGGCTGGTGCCCACCTCAGCCGACTCCGAGTGAGGGCACATTACACCCTGGACAGGCTATTGCGAGGTGGAAACATGCTGATGGCTCACCAGCTCCTCTTGACTAAAGTCAGCAATGGTTCTTTTATATGAACCTCTCACCATAGACGGTGAGAGACATGACCAGAGAGTGGGGCTTGAACCCCCAACTTTAGAATCAGTGATCCAGCACCTTTTACCACTGGGCCGCCACCACTGCCCTACACTTATTTTCAAAGTGTATTTTGTGCACAGTGGACTTGGGAGGTAAAGCTAATTCCGAGGGTGCTTAAAAACCTCATTGAATATAATTCTGCGATCCTGCTGGGAACCTAATTGGAGCTTGTTTGAGCACATTATTTCAAATCAATGAAAGTAATATTAATATTAATAATAATAGTAATAAGACCATTTTAACAAGTATATTTTTCCTCCTGTAGTCCATTAGTGATGCCTTCCTTACCACTGGGAATGTGTTGTTCTTGTTTTAGTAATGTATGTCTCATTCACCTATTGATTTGGTATTTAAAAATTCTGAATGTCTCCCTAGCAACAGAAACAATATTTGTGGAAACAAATGCTTAAGATCTTGATTTCGCTGGTCCAAAAAGTCCATTCTTTAAGTTTAGCCATGTTTATAGAGAGGTACTTTAATCACTGGTGTTTGTATGTTAGTTTGGCTGTGAAAAAAGAATTGCGACGACACCCGCGCATGGTGGCGACACTACGCTACCTGAGTCCTGGTCAGAGCAACTTTTGAAGAGATACAGTTTAACTTTAACTTAAAATTTAACTTGGTTTTGTCTCTCAGAAATAAAGGGACATCGACCCACAGATGCAATTGAGATACAGATGGGAAGCAAGCTTTCAAATGGCACAGTTTTCTTTGACCTTGACTGACCTTCAATTTTTAAAATTAACTTCATAGGATTGTGAGTGTTATGTATTAAAAAGTGGCAAATGGCAACACTAATAGATAAAACATACTTTTAAATAAGTGCTGATAATCCTGTTGTTACCATGAGACACTCGTAGGAACCCATAAAGGATTTGCATAATGTAAGACGAGCACATGGGTAATTAAGGCCGGTCCCCGTCAGGGCCAATTTACTACATGATGTGCAGTTTAGTATATAAACTTATACTTTTTAAGCGCACCTCTAGTTATCATTGTTATCATTTTGATGGCGTGGTTTAAGAATTGCCTTCCTGGAAAGTAACTACAGTGGTACCTCACCTTATGATAGTCCCAACAAACGAAAAATCCAGGTTACGAAAAACATTTTCATAATTTTTTTGTCTCTGGAGACGAAACAAGTTCACGTTAGGAAAGCACCATTTCAAAAATTCAAACAATGCACTTGCCCCGCTGGCCTCCCATTGGCTATCTACAAAATATCCTACCCCACTGGCCTCCCATTGGCTATCACTCAACATCCCGCCCCGCTGGCCTCCCATTGGCTAGGAGAGATGACGCAGCTCCCTCCCATTGGCTATTATGGAGCTGTATCTCCATAATACCCATGATGCTTTTTGTGCAAAGGACAGAGTTACTGTTGTTTCATGAGTTTTTTGAGTGTGCTCATTGCAACTTTATTTTTTTGGCTCAGGCTTGCATAAACATTGTAAGCTTGCATAAACATTTGTAAGATTATAACTCTGCGAAGAAGACATGGTCAACACAAAGTAAGTACCTTAAAAGGTATGCTTTTATCGTTTTTAAAGAGTTTAGGGGGTAGTAATGAAGGCCTTGGAACGAATCACGTGTTTTACATGTAAAATGCGGTTCTACTTACGAAAAATCCAGGTTATGAAACCACCTCTGGATTAATTTCATAAAGTGAGGGACCACTGTACTAATACGAATACTTATAATAGTACTACTACTACTACTACTACTGATAATAATAATAATAATAATAATAATAATAATAATAATAATAATAATAATAATAATATTGCTACTAGGGGGCAGTGGTGGTCTAGTGGTATAGGGTGCTGGATCGCTGATCCAAAGGTTGGGGGTTCGATTCCCACTCTCCACAAGGTTGTCACTGTCCTCCCCAGTGCAGCCAACTGGGTTATCAAAGGCCGGCCATGTCTCTCACTGTCTATGGTGTGAGGCATGTAAAAGAACCATTGCTGACTTTCGACAAGAGTAGGCTGCAAAGCCGTCTGCATGTTTCTGCCCTGCGATGGCCCGCCCTCGCCCGAAGTTGGCTGGGATGGGCGCCAGCCTCCCCGCAACCCTAATTAGGATTAAGTGGTTACAGAAAATGAACTGAACTGATATTGCTACTACCACTGCTAATACAGATACTTATAATAGTACTAATATTAAATTACTCATATCGCACTATCTGCCTCAATGTCATGCCATAACTTCTTTAATAAAACGTCCATTCATCAAATGAGTTTCAAAATGAATGAAAAATATAATCAGGACATCAACAAGGTTATATAAATCATAATTTCTACTTGAAACAATAATTTTGTGACGGCATGGTGGCGCAGTACTTGTCACACTCACCTCATGCTAAGAAAGTCCTGGGTTTGATTCCCAGGCTTGGGGTGTTTCTCTGCATGTTCTCCCGATGATTGTGTGGGTTTATTCCCGGTACTCTGGTTTCAAAATCATGCACAGTAGGTTGGCCCTATGATCTGTTTTGGGCACACCCCACTGTCCTGGCCATTTTGAGACAGTAATCATTCATTCATTTTCTGAGCTGCATAATCCTAACTCGGCTCAAGAGGAGGCTGGTACATATCTCAGCCAATCCAGGGCAATAAAAGTATATATGTACAAGTATAAAATAATATATCTATATATATGTAATAAATATAATAAAAGTATATATGTATATATATATATATATATATACACACACACATATATATATAGGGGCAGTGGTGGTCTAGTGGTATAGGTAGCTGGATCGCTGATCCAAAGGTTGGGGGTTCGAGTCCCACTCTCCACAAGGTTGTCACTATCCCTCCCAGTGCAGCTAACTGGGTTATCAAAGGCGGTCCATGTCTCTCACTGTCTATGGTGAGAGGCATGTAAAATAACCATTGCTGACTTTCATAAAGAGTAGCCGCAAAGTCGTCAGCGTGTTTCTGTCCCTTGCTAAAAAGGGTTGTGACAGGAAGGGCATCCGACGTAAAACCTCTGCCAAATCAAACGTGTGAATCAAGATGATTCGCTGTGGCGACTCCCGAGGAAAAGGGAAAAAGCCGAAAGGAAGACAGACATATATATACTGTATGTGCGTACACATTTACCCTTTTCTTTTTAATTGTATTCCTTCATTGATTTGTGTTCCTCAGGTAGGTTGGGGATGTAATAGGTTGCATTACAAGTGGAAAAAGTTCAGAAATTATTTCTCAAGGTCTCATATTTATTTATTTTACCAGGGTTGTGTATACTTTTGATTATATATATATATATATATGCTGTACCTTGTAGCATTCCTGTCTAAACTATTTCCTGTATTTTCCCGGTTTTGAGGTGGTGCTAACCTGGTGACTGGATGTTATCAGGCAGCTTACATAACGAACTAATGAATACAGTCCTGGAGGCTAAATGAATATAAATGGATTTTCCTGAGTGGAGATATAAATAATAATATACTCAAAGCATGGTCCTGATTCAAATCTGTAAGCGAAGGAGTAAACAAATGAATCACCGCAATTGATTTGTTTCACGTGTCTTCAGCGAACAGCTCGGCGGCAGACTTCCCTCACTTGCGATGTAGCACCTAATTGGTCCTGCAATGATGGGCATGTTTTTACCTCTTAATCACTCGGAATTCTGAGGAAATGGACTCAGTGTTTTCTTTTTAAAAACACATTGATCTTGGTAATCAGTGATGTGATGAAGTGACGCCATCAAGACTGTCCCATCTACTCGATAAGCACGTGGGTGATTTACGATTCAAAACACACCGAACAAGGAGAAGAGAACAGCGAGAACAGGTTTGTTCTTCAATCTTTTTACGATTTAGCGCTTAGCTCTTTTCGTAACAGGAAACGAAGACAATAATGCACAATTGATGCTATTGATCACCTCAGGCCTCCAGCTCTCATTACAGCATAGACCTAATTACAGCTCACATCAGGTTTAAACAAGTACATTATGACCTAAATAGAAAAAAACATGAAGCTTCTTTAAATATGTTACTAATGCTAATGCTTTAAGAAGGAAATAAATTCAGCGTTTAACTAGAAGATCTTTTGGTCTAATGACGGGGTTCTCAATTTCTAGAAGGTGTTTTCAACTTAGCATTTCCTTCATTAGCTCCAGAATTTTGCACAGATTTTCTCCAACCTTAGTGGGAACACTATCCTACCTACATCCCAAAGATTATTAGATTTTTGAGTGTCAAGGTCAGAGCAAGGTCATGAGGTTTTGATCTTATAACTTTGAAGCGAATGCAGATAGACATGCTGTTACTATGGAACACTGATAGGAAACCATGTATGGACTTTCAAATAAGATGTTTACCTTTGACCTTGAGTGTTCTTTAACCCTTTAATGCCAGCAGAACCATATGGTCCTCTTTCAAAAAATGCTAATAACTACTAGACACATTGTATTCAGTGCTACTGATGTGTTCTATACTTGTTGTGGCGTCGCCTGATGCAACACAGCTTGGTCCGACGTGCCTCAGTCAGCTGTGAGACAACCATGAGTGCACAGGATTGTGTTCATGAATTTGTGAAAAGGTTATTTTTTGTTATTATTTTTTATTATTATGTTATTATTATGTTATTATTATTCGTGTCATTATAATTTCATTTAAAGAAATGTGTTCAGTGGGTTTGTTTCCTTAGGCCTTTTTTATCAGGAAAAACTAGTGATAATCTTTTTTAACTGCAAAAAATAATTTGGGTGTTAAAGGGTTAAAGATCAAAACCCCAAACATATCGTAAATCCTTGTCCTTTAAAAAAATCCTTTCAATCCTTCAAACAAGAGTTCCAACAAGAAATTCCAGGCCATGAGTTAAATTCACTGTGATGGTCTGGCAAGTTGTCCAGGGTGTACCCTCTCCTTGTCCAGAGTCGGTTGAGATAGATAACCTCCCTGTGACCCTAATTAGGATTAAGTGGTTCAGAAAATAAATGAATGAATGAATGAATGAATAATCAGTCACAGTCATTACTCTAATTCTAATGAATGAATGAATACAATTTAAATTTGAGATACTGTAACACCATTTAGTTTTGATGTAGGACTTTAACGATTTGGTTGTCCAGTTGGGGGGTCGTGGCTTTGTTTTATATCTTTCTACCAGAACTGTTGCTCTTTACTCAGCAGGTAGTCTGTTGTGCTATTCACACCTAAGCCAAATAGCTCATCAGGCCGATGCTTATTCCCGATTTCCATAGCGTGAAGCTACCAGGAGCTCAACTCCTCCTGGATGGGACGCTAGTCCATCGCAGGTTACCTTCCCAGTATATTTTTTACTGGTACCCATTTATACTGCTGGGGGAACAGAGGCACACTTGTGGTTGAGACCTTGCCCAGCGGTCTTAGCACAGTGGGGGTCTAACTGGGATTTGAACACACAACCTCCTGATCATGAACCCAGCACCCTAACCGCTACACCACCGGCCCCTTTACTCGGCAGAGCTCGCAGTAAAGCTTCCAGTTCTACGGCCAGTCTTCCAAACAGTGAGCTCGGCTCCGTCCTCAGCTGTGTGCTCTGGACATTTGTTTCTGGCTGCTTATTTAAGATGAGCTGTATTTTTGATGAGTGGTCTAATTTATTCAGCAGAGAAAGCACAGATGGGTATGGAGACCCCTAAGGAGTAGGGATTTCATTTTTTTAAATTACCAACAATATTTTGAGAAAAATACTCATCCCAAGGCATATGTGAAGTGACTGACAGTAGCATCTTGCTGCCAGGGATTGAAAAGCATGGATGGCTGACTGAGACTAAGACCGAGACTTGGACAGACTTTATTCATCATTTAGATTTACATCAGATGAAATTTCGATGCAATGGCTCAGGGAACCATAAGAACCCCAAGAACAGCTAACCGGGTTATAAGAGGTCGGTCGTGTCTCTCACTGTCTGTGGTGAAGGTTCATGTAAAAGAACCATTGCTGAGTTTCATCAAGAAGAGCTGCATTGGTGTCAGCGCATTTCTGCCCCGCGATGGTCTGGCGAGCCATCCAGGGTGTACTCTGTCCTCATCCCAAATCGGTTGAGATGGGCACTAGCCTCCCCTTGACCCTAATTAGGATTAAGCGGTTCAGAAAATGAATGAATTGAATGTCTAAGGGCACAGCAAGAACAATAATAATAAGAAGAAGTATTAATCGAAAATGAATAAATATACATATATCAGATTTGCATAGCAGATAAATGAATGATAATCATAGTGCCCGTCTCGTTACTTGTAATGTTGCACAGTGATATGGCACCAAAACGTTGGTATGAGTGTGCGTACACATTCAATCCAAGTTCCACTGGTGTGAGCAGCATGATATGAGTAGAACGTGGAGGTCAGCATGTCCACCTCACAGCTAGAGCATGTTGTGTTTGGGTCACAGGTTCCGTGAAGGCTTTTCTCTGTTGAGTGCTGCATGTTCTCCACCTGCTTGCATGAGGTTCTTGGGGGTACTCTGGTTTCCTCCCACAGTCCAAAGACATGAGCATTAAGATAATTGGCGGTTAACTGTGAATAATTTTGGGTGTTTTGGCCCTGAAATGGTCTTGGAAACTATTTAGCTGTCATCACCCAATGTTGGTTAAGATAGTCTCAAACTTCACCATGACCCGAGAAGGAGTAAGTGGTGCAGTTGTATTCCAAGTACTGAACCACTTAGAGATAGTTGGATTCTGATTACTTTGCGTGTGTGTGTGTGTGTGTGTGTGTGTGTGTGTGTGTGTGTGTGTGTGTGTGTGTGTGTGTGTGTGTGTGTGTGTGTGTGCGTGTTGTTCCTCAGTGTCCCCAGCTGCAGAACGGCTGAGGTACATTTTAGGAGAAGATGAAGATGCCATGCCCACTCCCACCCTGTTCACTGAAATGGACACACTCCAACATGAGGGAGATGAGCTTGAGTGGAGGGAGTCAGCCAGGTAGGAACACACACACACACACACACACACACACACACACACACACACACACACACACACACACACACACACACACACACACACACACACACACACACACACACACACACACAACTGTCTAATTGGAAGGCAGCAAGCATCATGTTGTGCTCTTCATAATCAGAAGGTTTATGTTCATATATAGTTAATATAGATAAGTGCAGCATGCTGTTCTGACTCTTCTGTCACTGAATAACTCTCTCTCTCTCACGCTTTCTCTCTCTCTCTCTCTTTCTCGCTCTCTCTCTGTCGCTCTCTCTTTTTCTCTCCCTCTCTCTTCCTCTCTCTCTTTCTCTCTCACTCTGTCTCTTTCTCTCCCTTTCTCGCTCTTTCACTTTCTCTCTCTCGTTTTTTTCTCTCTCTCTCTCTTTCTTTCCCTTGCTCTTGTCCTCTCTCTCTCTCTTTCTCTCTCTCTCTTTCCCCGTTCTTTCTCTCTCTCCTCTCTCTCTGTCTCTCTCTCTCTTTCTCAATCTCTGTCTCTCTCTTTATCTCTCCATCTCTCTCTCTCTTCCTCTCTCTCTCTTCCTCTCTCTCTTTTTCTCTCTCGCTTTCTCTCTTCTCTCTCATCATGTCCATCTCTCTCATCCTCTCCATCTCTCTCTCTCTCTCTCTTCCTCTCTCTCTTTTTCTCCCTCCCTTCCTCTCTTCTCTCTCATCGTGTCCATCTCTCTCATCCTCTCTCTCTCTCTTTCTCTCTGTGTGTGTGTGTTTTGTCAGGTGGGTGAAGTTTGAGGAAAAGGTTGAAGAGGGCGGCGAACGCTGGAGCAAGCCCCATGTCTCCACTTTGTCTCTGCACAGCCTATTCGAGCTGCGCACGTGTCTGCAAACCGGAGTTGTCCTGCTTGACCTGGACGGCTACTCGCTGCCTCAGATCGTCGGTACGGCTGTGTCTTTCTTTTCTTTTCTTTCTTTTTTCCTTTCGGCTTTTCCCTTTTTCGGTAGCCGCCACAGCGCATGATTCACATGTTTGATTTGGCAGAGGTTTTTACGTCGGATGCCCTTCCTGTCATAACCCTTTTTAGCAAGGGACAGAAACACGCTATCGGCTTTGCAGCTACTCTTTACGAAAGTCAGCAATGGTTCTTTTACATGCCTGTCACCATAGACAGTGAGAGACATCGCCCGCCTTTGATAACCCAGTTAGGTGCGCTGGGGGGACAGGGACAACCTTGTGGGGACTTGAACCCCCAACCTTAGAATCAGCGATCCTGCGCCCTATCCACTAGACCACCACTGCCCACGGCTGTGTACCAGAGCTAAAAGATACAGGGCTGTGCATTAATCTCCGCATCCTTCCTTTCTTAACTGCCATGAATGAAATTAGATGTCATGAATGTACAAGTTCTCTTTGTGGGAGGGGCATACTCAGCATGCTTTGTTAGTCATAGCAGCACTAACCAATCATTGCCTTCTGTGAGTGCATGTATGAGGAAGAGGGTGGATAGTACTTTCCTCAGAGTATTTCGCTACACCATGAAGATGAATATTTTCTTCAAATGTCTTCGAGGAAGCAGGTGACATGGTCACTTTCACCGTACCTGACTGATTGCTAGCTATGTCTTTTTTTTATTTTGTACCTCATTTCATACCTTCCTGCGTACTCCTTGGCAGATGACATCATCGAGCGCCACATCGAGGAAGGCACGGTCGGTCCCGAGCTGAGGGACAAGATCAGCTTTGTGCTGTTGAGGAAACATAGACACCAGACCAAGAAACCCATCCATCGCTCTTTGGCTGATATCGGAAAAGGCAGCTCTGCCCCCAGTGAGTAGACTCCACCTCCTTTTAAACATGCAAATTCATCTTCTGTGAGAATGTTGTCATGATTCCATTTTAAGAAATGGTTTCCAAAGAACCCATTTACAGTAATTTCCACATTAGATTAGCACACTAAATATCAGATTCAGTCTGTAAACTGGCAGCACGGTGGTGTAGTGGGTAGCACATCCGCCTCATAGCCAGGCGGTCCTGGGTTCAAATCCCAGCTCAGGGTGTTTCTGTGTGGAATGTGCATGTTCTCCTTGTGCTTGTGGTTAATTGACTGTTCCAAATCGGCCATAAGCGTGAGTGTTGGCCCTGTAATGGCTTGATGAGCTGTCCAGGGTGTACCCTGCACTCACCCAAAGTTGGCTGAGATGATCACCAGCTTCCCTGTGACCGTAATGAGGATTAAGAGGTTCAGAAAATGAATGAATTCAGAAAAAATAAAGATTTGGGTTATCATGAGAAAATAAATGATGCAATAATTGATTTGTGTGTGTGTTGTGTTTCAGGTCGTAGTCCAGCCCGTACTCCCACAACTGCCGCCAGCTTTAATCGCTCCACAGAGGATCTACACAGCAAACATGGAGGCAGCTACGGGCGTCTTCGTACGTTTCTTCTTTTTTTTTTTTGTAGCGGAGCTTCTGAACAGAGCCCCATCCGCATGGAGCGTGACTTCTATGGTTATCCTGTGTCCGTGCCTGAGTTGATGCTGATTGGCTGTTACGGATTGCATCATCATGGGCATAAATAAATATGAAAATTTATTCATAATGAAACCGAAACCCAAAAATAGAGGCTCATACTCATACTGAGAGGCTCATACCCACTCAGATTCACACACAAAAAAAAAAAAAAACACTCAGTCTGGCTCAGGTAGGCACAAACATTTCCCAAGCCAAACAACAACCAACATAGATGGTAACATGGGACATAAACTCGTTAAATGGATAATTGAACTAACAAATTAATGCAGATATCAGTGAGTGAAAGGTGGTGAACAGAAAACTCAACGTTAAGCTTTCCTTCTTTCACTTCAGACCGCAGTCAGGAAATACAGGACATTATTTATTTATTTATTTATTTATTTACTTCCTCGAGGGCTAAGGTTTATTCAGTTCTTAAAGGAGCCACGCTACTCTTATAGTACCAGCCTTGGACTCCCAACACGAGCGATATCGGGAGCTCTGCTTCTCGGCAAAGAGATGTGTCTCGCTTATGTTTTGTTCTAAACATCTGAATTCAGCACATGCACAAATTAAATCATGTGTGTAATTTGTTGCAAATCAGATCACACATGCATGTTTGGGTAGTGATTCTTTTTTAATGACGCAGTCTCACTGCTCACCAATTGACTTCTGCTTCCTTTCATGATCCTCTCAGTATTTTTTTTATATGTTAATATGTACATGAGCGTAAAATTTGAATTAAGTGAGGATGTAGTAGTTCGAATCTTTATGTATGACAGGTCATGCCCAGAGCAGGAGCATGAACGACATCGCAGACACGCCGAGCACCGACCAGGTAGAATAAAATTGTTATAATAGTAGTGTGTGTGTGTGTGTGTGTGTGTGTGTGTGTGTGTGTGTGTGTGTGTGTGTGTGTGTGCTCATCCATTTATGCATGTAACAATGTATGCAGTGTTTTTACAGACATTGTGAACAATCATGTCACACACTGATAATCACACACACACACACACACACACACACACACACACACACACACACACACACACACACACACACACACACACACACACACACACACACTTACTTTAAACAAAGCCACAGGGGTTACTGCATGAATGTCATGGCAGCTAGACTGTCCTGTTTTATTTCCCTTTTGAGTACCAAAAGGTTGTACACGTTGTTTATATATGTATGAAACGTGTATAAATAAACATTCACTTTCTGCTCTACTCACTGAAAGGTAATGATTTTTCACCAAGCTTTATTCCTGTAAGTGACTAAAGCCCCAGTGTATTCCATAGCGACCAAAGCCCCAGGCACCTTTCAGCCTTTCAGCCTTTCAGCCTTTCAGCGATGAAATTGATTCCCAGTGACGGATAAAGCTATCGATTAAATAAATTCTCACAACTGAAATATATACAGAGATGGACCACAAATTAAAGCAGAAGGATGACGTATTAGTCAGGTACTGGACCGCTTTAGTACTTCTAGCACTGAGAGCATCACTCTTCCATATGGGATTATTTAGTCTGGGTGTGAATGCCCTACATCATTCAGGATTTTAAATCATTTTCATTATCATCAAATAACCCAACTGAAGTTGGCAGCAAGCTGGTGTAGTGGTTAGCATGTCTGCTTCATAGCAAGAAGGTCCTGGCCTCGGGGTTTTTTTTTTTTTTTTTTTTTGCGGCATTTGCATGTTCTCCCTGAGCTTGTGTGGGTTTCCTCCGAGTTCTCCGGTTTCCTCAGGCAGTCCAAAAACATGCACAGTAGGCCAATTGGCTATTCTAAATCTCTCTTAAGCACAAGTGTGAGTGTGACTGGTTGTGTGTGTTGGCCCTGCAATAGATTGGCAAGCTGTTCAGGGTGTACCCCGTCCTCGAGAAGGGTCGGCTGAGATGGGGACCAGCTTCCCAGTGACTCAAATGAATGAAAGAATGGAAACGATTGAGTTGAGTGATCCTGCCCTGGAGTTAGGTTTTGGGAAAAGGCCCGTTCCATTGGATTATGTATATACTGTAATATTGAAAAATGATTGTAACCAATATTTTAATATTATAACTTAGATTATCCATACCAACTATAGAACTTCTCATAATACTTGTACACACACACACACACACACATACAGACACACATGCACATACTCAGATGTGCACCTCACATAAAAATGTAAGTAGTTTTGCTTGGGGGTTTGGGTTGTTTTTTGTTTGTTTGTTTTCTTTTTTTTTTTTTTTTTTTGCATAATTGGGCTTCTTTTGCAGCATTTTCCTTAATTTCCTTATTTTTTATTTTTTGATGATTTTTTTTTTTTGTAAAACCTGTGATGCACTGAAGCCGAAGAAACTGAAGCTAATTGAATTAAAAAATTAGGAAATATATTTATTAATGTTTTCCTATCAAAATCACTCATACCGGTAAATGTAGAAGCTTATTGTAGGAGAAGCATTATTTTTATATTCTGCATGACAGTGCGTATTGATTTTTCAGTGGAAAGTAAACACTTCCTTCTCTTGCCTGTTAAGTACCCTGCTTTTATTTCTGTAAAACCAGACTGAACCAACAACCAAAGTAGCTTCCTTAAGCAGGTTATGAATATAAATCACGAACGTTGTCGATGTTGAAAACTATTTTTAAAATTCTATTTACTAATCCTCAGAGATCATTTCATTAATTTTCTGTAACCATTTATCCATTCATTCATTCATCGTGTTCCGCCTCTTTCAGGGTCGGGTCACAGGGGCAGCAACCTAAGCAAAGAGGCCCAGACATCCCTCTCCCCAGCCTCTTCCTCCAACTCTTCCGGGGGGGGCATCGAGGTGTTCCCAGACAAGCCGTAAGACATAGTCCCTCCAGCATGTTCTAGGTTGATCCTAGGGTCTCTTCCAGGTTGGACATACCCAAAGCACCACACCAGGGAGGTGTTCGGGAGGCATTCTAACCAGACGCCTGAGCCACCTCAACTGGGAGGAACAGTGGATCGACTGCGAGCTCTTCCCGGATGGTAGAGCTTCTCACCTTATCTCTAAGGGAGAGCCCGCCACTCAGCGAAGGAAGCTCATTTCAGCCACTTGTATCCACGACTTTGTTCTTTCAGTCACTACCCAAAGCTTGTGACCATAGGTAAGGGTTGGAATTTAGATCGACTGGTAAATTGAGAGCTTTGCCTTGAGGCTTAGCTCCTTCTTCAGCACGATGGACCGGTACAGGCTCCATTTAACAGCAGAGGCTTCAGCAATACGTCTGTCGTTCTCCCGCTCAATCCATCCCTCAATAGTGAACAAGACTCCAAGATACTTAAACTTCTCTACTTGGAGCAGGACCTCATTCCTGACCCGGAGGGTGCATTCCACCCTTGTTCGACTGAGAACCATGGCCTTGAAGTTGGAGGTGCTGATTTTCATCCCAGCCGCCTTGCACTCAACTGCAAATCGCTCCAACAAGAATCGGTGACAAAGGACAGCCTTAGTGGAATCCAACCCTCAACGGAAATGAACTCAACCTGTTGTTACCAATATGGACCAAACTCTGGCTCCGGTGAGACAGCGATCAAATGACCTGTAGCAATGGGTCAGGAGTGCCATACTCCCAGAGCATGCCCCACAAGATAGCCCGAGATACATGGTCGAAAGCCTTCTTCAAATCCACAAAACACATGTGGACAGATTGGGCAAACTCCCATGCCCCCTCCAAGATCCTGTGGAGCGTATAGAGTTGGTCAATAGTGCTACGGCCAGGATGAAAACCACATTGTTCCTCCTGAATCTGAGGTTCAACTATCAGTCAGATCCTCCTCTCCAGTACCCCTGCATAGACCTTCCCAGGTAGGCTGAAAAGTGTGATTCCCCGATAATTGGAACACACTCTCTTTAAAAAGGGGGATTACCACCCCGGTTTGCCAATCTAGAGGTACAGCCCCCGATGACCACACGATGTTGCAGAGACGTTTCATCCAAGACAGTCCTACATCATCCAGAGCCCTGAGATATTCAGAGCGGATCTCATCCATCCCCGGAGCCCGACCAGCAAGAAGCTTTTTGAGTACATCAGTGACCTCCACTCCAGTGATGGGCAGACCCCTGCCCAAACCCCAGGGTCTTCCTCATCCACGGAGGGCATGTTGGTGGAATTGAGGAGGTCCTCAGAGTATTCCCTCCACCTCCCGTCGACATCCCCAGTCGAGGTGAGCAGCTCCCCACCTCCACTGTAAACAGTGTTTGTGGAGAATTGCTTCCCCCTCCTGAGTGATGGATGGTGGTCCAGAACCTTTTTGATGCCAACCGATAATCACTCTCCAGGCCCTCACCGAACTCCTCCCATGCCCAAGATTTTGCATCTGCGACAGCTTTGGCTGCAGCACATTTGGCCTGTCAGTACCTGTCTGCTGCCTCGGGAGTCCCACAGGCCAGAAAGACCCAATAGACCTCCTTTTTCAGCTGGATAGCCCCATCACCACAGGTGTCCACCACTGGGTTCAGGGGTTACCGCCACGACAAGCATCGATGACCTTCCAGCCACAGCTATGGGCTGCCGCCTCAGCAATGGAGGCATGAAACATGGCCCATTCAGATTCCATCCGCCTCTTCCGGGATGTGGTTGTAGCTCTGCTGGAAGTGGGAGTTAAAGGTCTCTCGGACGGAAGACTCTGCCAGACATTCCCAGCAGACCCTAATTGCACACATGGACCTGTCAGGTCTGGAAGGTAGCCTCCCTCACCATCGAAGCCAGCTCACCATCACGTGGTGATCGGTTGACAGCTCAGCTCCTCTCTTCACCCGAGTGTCCAGAACATATGGCCGCAAATTCGGTGACACTGTGACACCGGGAGCATTTCAGTTGGACCCAAAGATGCAGGAGACCAAATACGATGATACAATGACTTTTATTCAGCACAGGGCAAGCACTGGAGTATGGGAAATTGTGATCACCGTAGAGGTGAGGGGGAATACGAAAACCAAAATCGCTCGGAGAAATATCAAAGCGGGAACTGGTTGAACACGGAGCTGGGAACCAGGAGCCAAAGAGATTACAGGGAGACAGGATCGCATGGAGGGAACAATCTTCTGGCACTGGGTGGGAGCGTGCCTCTCATCTTTATAGCCCATGGATAGCTGAGTGGAATCGGGTGCGCTCTCTGGATTCTGCCTGTGTGTGACAGCCAAACCCCTCGCCAGTGCCTGCAGTGTATAGGTAGAGAGAGAAAGAGAGTTAAAAGCCACCAACTAGCACAGACCATAACAGCACCCCTCCCCCTAAGGGGCGCCATCAGGCTTGTCTCGGAACCGATGATAGAATTCCTCCAACAAGTCTTGGTCCAAGATTAGGGAACAAGGAATCCAGGAACCTCAGGCCCACACCCCTCCCAGTCCACCAGGTACTGGAACCCTTGACCCATCCGGCGCAAGTTGAGGATGCGATTCAGCATGTTCGCCGGATGTCCATCAACCAGCCGGGGAGGAGGTGGTGCAGGGTCGGTAGGGGGGTGCAGGAGGCTTTCCACCACAGGCTTGACCAGGGACACGTGGAACACTGGGTGTACCTTGAGTGAGACTGGGGGCTTAAGTCAGACAGCACTGGGGTTTCTAATCTGCTCGATGTCATAGGACCCAATGTATCTGGGGGCCAACTTCTTGGAGTCTATCTGCAGGGGATGGTCCCTGGAGGAGAGCTGTACCCATTGCCCAACTGTGTAGGGTGGCGCTGGGGTCCGGTGGCGATCGGCGATCCTCTGATTTCGGGCTGCTGACCATTCCAGGGCGGCACAAGCCTCTTTCCAGACCCAGTGTGCTCTTCAAAAGTGCACCTGGATGGATGGGACCACCACTTCGACCTCCTGGCTGGGGAGCAGGAGAGGCTAGAACCCGTTGACCACCATGAAGGGGAACATCCCTGTGGCAGCACAACCAGAGAGTTCTGTGAGTATTCAATCCATGGGAGGTGTGTGGACCAGGAGGCTGGGAGGTGGGAGGCGACACAGTGCAGGGAGGATTCAAGGCTCTGATTTGTCTGCTTTGCCTGCCCGTTAGCTTTAGGGTGGTAGCCGGAGGTCAAACTGCAAGAAACTCCCAGGGTGTTGCAGAATGCCTTCCAAACTCTAGATGTGAACTGGGGGCCCTGGTCTGAAACAACATCCTGGAGGATTCCATGAAGGCGGAACACATGTTGGACCAGCAGGCCAGCTGTTTCTATCGCTGAGGGGAGTTTGGGTAGTTCGACCAAGTGAACTGCCTTAGAGAAGCAGTCTCCTACCATCAGGATGACCGTGTTTCCCTCAGACGGAGGTAACCCCTTGATGAAGTCCACCACAGTGTGCGACCAGGGGCAATGAGGTATGATTAAGGCTTGGAGGAGGCCTGAGAGTGCACGATGAGATGACTTGCTCTGGGCACAGGTGGTACAAGCTCCAACAAACTCACTGGTCACCAGAAGCGTTGGTGGAGGAGAAAGAGGGTTCGGTGGACTCTGGGGTGGCAGGCCAATATAGACGAGTGAGCCCACTGGAGGCACTGTGGTTCTGGCTGGTGGGGGGACATATAACCAGCCTTGGAGGCACCTGACAGGCTGTTTCCCTTTGCTGGGCATCCTGAACTAGGTGTTCAACCTCCCATCAATCGGCTCCAAGTATGCAGAAGGCGGGCAAGATGGTCTCCTTGGTGTTGTCTTCCCCCGGGGAGAAATACCTGGAGAGAGCATTGGGTTTAGTGTTCCAGAAGCCGGGGCGGTACGTCAGAGTTAAGTTGAATCTCCCCAGGTAGAGGGACCATCATGCCGGACGGGAGTTCAACCTCTTGGCTGTACAAAGATAGGACAGGTTCTTGTGGTCGGTCCAGATCACAAAGGGGTGGGCTGCCCCTTCCAGCCAGTGCCGCCACTCTTGGAGCACCAAGACCATTGCCAGCAGCTCACGGTTCCCAACGTCATAGTTCCGTTCCGCCGGGGACAAGCGACGTGAGAAGAAGGCGCACGGGTGTAATTTTTGATCTGTTGTGAAGTGCTGGGAGAGAACCGCCCCACCTCCAAATTCGAGGCGTCCACCTCCACCACAAACTTCAGCGAGGGGCCCGATGGATCAGTACAGGTGCATTGGCAAATTTTGACTTTAATCTGTCAAACGCCACCTGCGCACTAGGGGACCACTTGAAAGGTGCTTTGGTCAATGTCAGCTGTGTGAGGGGGGGCTGCTAGGCAGCTATAGTCCCGTACAAATCTCCTAAGTTGAGAAGTTGGCGAACCCCAGGAACCTCCGCAGCTGTTTCTGCGTCCCCGGAGCTGGCCACTCTGCCACCACCTTCACCTTCGTCAGATCTGGTCTTATCTGTCCCCTCTCCATGATGTGCCCTAGGAATGAGACTGAGGAGACATGGAACTCACACTTCTCAGCTTTGACAAATAATCGATTCTCTAGGAGCCTTATTAGAACCATTCTCACGTGACGGAGATGCTCGTCATGGTCCTTAGAGAAGATCAGGATGTCCAGGTAAACAAACACGAAGCGGTTCAACATATCCCTGAGCACGTCATTGACTAGGGCTTGGAAAACCACGGTTAGACGGTTTGGTTAGACCGAACGGCATGACCAGATACTCGAAGTAAGCCAGAGGTGTGTTAAAAGCCGTCTTCCACTCATCCCCCTCCCAAATCCAGACTAAGTGGTAGGCATTTCTGAGGTTCAGCTTAGAAAAACTGGTTGCGTTGTGGAGAGGGGTGAAGGCCGAGTCTATGAGAGGGAGGGGGTACTTATTCTTTACAGTGATACTGTTCAGGCCCGTGTAATCAATGCAGAGTCCCAGGGTTTTGTCCTTTTTCTCTACAAAGAAAAACTCGGTGCCTACCAGTGACGATGAGGGCCAGATAAGACCTGCAGCCAGTGACTCGGTTATATAAGTTTCCATGACTTCCTTCACTAGCTTCAAGAGGTTGTAGAATCACTAAGAAGGGAGCATGGAACCTGGGAGTAACTCAATGGCGCAATCGTATAGTTGATGAGGTGGTAGCGAACGAGCCGGATCCTTATGCTTTCAGATTGTGGTATTCCCTCGGGATTCCAGTCAAGTCCATATCTCCCAGATCGACCGGGGTTTGTGACGCTTGGGGGGGGGGTTTCGGCCACCAGTAGGCACTGCTGGAGGCAGTAGTCACTCCAGCTGCGTATGGTGAGCGTGCGCCAGTCAATGTGAGGGTTGTGGGTCTGCAACCACGGCCACCCCAGCACCAGGGGAGAGAGACGGGCAGAGAGGACAAACAGCTCCAAACATTCATGATGATTACCGGACAGACTGAGCTTGACAGGCTTCGTTTTGTGGGTGGCACGAGCTATGAGTCAGTCATCAATGGCTACTACCTTCTTGGGGATTTCAAGTTTGTATACGGGTAGGTCTTGGAGCTCAACCATCCCCGAGTCAATGAAATTAGCCTCGGCTCCTGAGTCAATGAATACATCGACTGAGTGGGTATGTTATTCAGAGTGCAGCATACCTTGAGCACTAATACCCCTTTTCCGCACAGTAAATGCAAAGACCATTGGTCAGTCGCCAATGCCTTTCCTCTGCCGTCAGCCTGGTGTGGCCCAGCTGCATGGGCTCATGGGAGTCATCCTCCATTGGAGGGGGGGAAATGTGAGGAGGTTCGAGGTGAGGCATCGTTGGGCCTCACGGAGGGGCTTGGGGATGGGTAGACGAGGCTAATCCGCTCTTCCCGGGATCTGTCTCTCTCTTAGCCAGTTTGCCAGCCTCATAGTCAAGGAGATCAGATCTTCCAGCATCGCTGTCTCATTTCGTGTTTGTGATGAGCCAGGTCTTGGCTTGGTCGGTGGTCTATGTGAGCGGTTGCTGGCTGAAGACTAGCAAGCACTGGTGGAGGAACTGCACACAGGATTCCCTGGTGGGACAATGCCTGCTGGAGTTGGGCGGTCTCCGCTGGGTCCATTTTTTTGGCCAGAAGATTCTGTGACGCCGGGAGCATTTCAGTTGGACTCAAAGATGCAGGAGACCAAATACGATAAAATAATAACTTTTATTGAACACAGGTCAGGCACTGGAGTATGGGAAATCATGATCACCGTAGATGTGAGGAGAAATACAAAAACCAAAATCGCTAGGAGAAATATCAAAGCAGGAACTGGTCAAGCACGGAGCTGGGAACCAGGAGCCAGAGAGATTACAGGGAGACAGGATCGCATGGAACGAACAATCTTCTGGCGCTGGGGGGGAGCGCAACACTCATCTTTATAGCCCATTGATAGCTGAGTGGAATCAGGTGCGCTCTCCGGATTCCACCTGCGCGTGACAGCCACACCCCTTGTCAGTGCCTGCAGTGCATAGGGAGAGAGAAAAAGAGAGTTAAAAGCCACCAACTAAAACAGACCATAACAGACACGACTACAAAGTCGATCATCGAACTGCTACCTGGGGTGTCCTGGTGCCAAGTGCACTTATTGGCACCCTTATGTTCTAATAATGAAAAATCATTCGGGTTCAAACTGGAGAGGAAGTACCTACGGATCACACCCTTCTAGGTCACACTATCGTTGCCCACATGGGCATTGAAGTCTCCCAAGACAACGAGTGAGTCTCCCGAAGGAGCGTTCTCCAACACACCCCCTAAAGACTCCAAGAAGGGTGAGTACTCTGAACTGTCATTTGGTGCATAAGTGCAAATAACAGTCAGGACCCGTCCCCCCACTCGAAGGTGCAGGGAAGCTACTCTTTTGTCGACCGGAGAGAACCGCAACGTTTAGTCACCGAGACAGGGGGGCAACAAGGATGCCCACACCAGCTTGCTGCCTCTCCCCATGAGCAAGTTCACAATGGAATAAGGTCCAGCATCTCTCGAGATGAGTGGTTCCAGAGCCCAAGCTATGCATTGAGGTGAGCCCGACTTATCTAGTCGGTATCTCTCCACCTCACGCACCAGCTCACCACGCACCAGAGAGTTGACATTCCATGTACCAAGAGTCAGAGTCAGTAGCCGCGGATTGGTCCGACAGAACCCATGCCTTTGACTGCCATCCAACTCACATTGCACTCGACCCCTATGACCCCACCCACAGGTGGTGGGTCCATGGGACGTTTCTGTTACCACTTAATCCTAATTAGGGTCACAGGGAGGCTGGCACCCATCCCAGCCGACTCCAGGCAAGACTACACACTGGACTGCTCCAGGCCATTGCAGGGCAGAAACACCCTGATGGCTCTAGTTGAAAATCAGCAGTCATTCTTTTACATGGACCTCTCACAGAGACAGTGCGAGACACGGCTGGCCTTTGAAAACCAGGTTAGCCGCACTGAGGAGACAGTGATAACCCATGGAAAGTGGGGCTTGAATCCCCAACCTTAGGATCAGTGATCCAGCACCTTTACCACCAGGTCATCACTGCCCGACATCAGTTCATATTTAAATCTAATGCTTGTACTTTGTCGGTCTTCAGACTGGCTCAGATACACGTCAACTAAAACAACAACATCATTCAAACATTCGATCATTTTCTATTAATTCTAATTAAGGTGGCAGGGAGGCTGTTGCCCATCTCAGCCATCTCTGGGTGAGTGCAGAACAACTCACCAGACCATCGCCTGACCAACACACATATAACCATTCACACCAGGAGCAATCTGGAGCAGCCGATTCACCTACTGTGCATATTTTTGGACTGTGGGAGGACACTGGGATACCCAGAAGAAATCTAAAAAAATTCTTGTCTTGAATTAAGTTTTTCAACAAATAACATAATAATAATAATAATAATAATAATAATAATAGTTTCACCCCATGGGGAGGTTTTTAGATAATATGAAGGCACATTTCTCAGCTTAGTTGTGTGGAGTGGGGTCAAGCAGTTATAATTGAATTCTGTGTAATTAGAATTATAATCGAAACAGTCAGTTGTGCACAGGTCTGTGAAGGAGATCTTCATTTTATCTTCTGAGATCAATGTAACAACATTTAAACACTTCTGTGGAAGTATAGCAAATGCCAGCCATATTTTAAAAAGACAAAATAATATGACTATGGAAGAGATATTTGATGTCCATCCATCCATCTATCCATCCATCCATCCATCCATCCATCCATCTATCTATCTATCTATAGATCCATCCATTATCTGTTACGCTTATCTGTCAGGAAGTTTGAGTCAATCCCAGTTGATTTTCGGTAAGAGGAAGGATACTCCTTTAAATGTAAAGATTTAGACACTGCCTAAATGTGGACCTCTGAAAAAAATTACTTCTGCATGTGAATTCACCGCCATCGATGATGTTAAGTCATGGCCATCACACTATGCCAGCTCCTCCCCGAAGTTTTGATATTGTCTGAAATTGATGAGCTATTGAGATATGTTTTCTTTATTCATTCATTCATTTCCTAAACCGCTTAATCCTAACTAGGGTCGTGGGGAGGCTGGAGCCCATCTCAGTCGACTCTGGGTGAGAGCAGATTACACCCTGGACAGTTCGCCAGGTCATCGCAGGGCAGAAACACGCTGATGGCTATGTAGCTACCCTTGACGAAAGTCAGCAATAGTTCTTTTACATGAACCTCTCACCACGGACAGTGAGAGACATGGCTGGCCTTTGATAACCCAGTTAGCTACACTGGGGGTGAGTTCTAATTTTTTATTTTATATAAACCCCCCAACAAAAAAAAACAAAAAAAAAAAACATGAAAGAGTACATTTTTCTGGATTTTGTACTGGTTTTAATATGAACTTAGGGATCACTCCAAAATTTAATGGTTTGTTATTTGTACACCATGCTACTTTAGAAAATATCTCCAACCAAATCTGTGAAGAACTTTTTAAGATATATTACACACAAACAAACAGGCAAACAGACAAGTAAACAACCGGGTGAAAACACTTTCCTGGCAGAGGTAAGAAACTGTATGATGCCATTAAAGCTGATGTTGGTGATGATTCTGGTGTGGTGGTTAACTATGTTTTCAGCTAAAGAACAAGTTCATGAAGAAAATTCCCAGAGATGCAGAAGCCTCCAATGTGCTTGTTGGTGAGGTGGACTTCCTAGACAAGCCCTTTGTAGCCTTTGTACGACTTGCACAAGCCACAACCCTGGGAGGCCTCACAGAGGTTCCAGTGCCCACCAGGTACAAATATTACCGGCAACTATCAATACCCTACTTCCCACTTATATTTACACTTCATACCATTTGAACAGATATTCTCAAGTACAGTGCGCCTTTCTCCATTCTGTAAAATCCCAGCATCCATCAAGTGCCACATTTAGCACTCTGTACAGAGATCTTTCTCACTGCATAGGTAGGTACGAGAACTTAGTACGGAATAATGAATGTGGTACCCACCTCTGCATTCATCCCATAATCCAAGAACTATTAGATTTACCCAAAGGCCTCACTTCTCACCAAGTGCATCATTTCCAGCCTTTGCCAAGATATTACATTTACAGATTCTTGCAGTCACTCCTATCCACAACAACTTACAATTAACTTTAAAAAAAACAACTGAGGGGAAAGGGCCTTGCTCAAGAGCCCAACAGTGATGGGCTTGAACCACTGACCTTAGGCCACCACACAGTATCATGATCTAGCAAAGTCTTAATCCCAACAAGTCCCTCATACACCACTCCAGAATCAGGTCCTGGTTCCCACCGAGCATCATCTGCACCACTCTCTGAAGCCCAAGTCCACCAGACACCGCATTCCAGAATAGTTTAAAGGTCTAAATACCCACTAATTGCTGTTCATTCTTGATCAAGGTCCTGCTGCCCCAGTTAGCATTCCTTATCATGATTAGCATTGACCTATCAGGCACCACAATGATTTCTAAAGTTCACTTTTGTTATTTCAGGTTTTTGTTTGTGCTTCTGGGTCCCCCTGGCAAAGCAAAGTCCTATAATGAAATTGGTCGTGCCATTGCTACACTAATGGTGGATGATGTAAGCACAAATATCATCTTTTTGTCAAAGATACCGACCCAGTCTTAAAATAAATAAATAAATGAATGAAATCTAGTATAAATTGAGCAAAGCAACAAAATAATTCCGATAGTAACCCTGTCAGTGTTTCTCTCCAGCTCTTTAGTGATGTGGCATATAAGGCCCGGGACCGAGAAGACCTAATAGCAGGTATTGATGAGTTCCTGGATGAGGTGACTGTGCTTCCACCCGGAGAGTGGGACCCTAAAATCCGCATCGAACCACCCAAAAAGGTGCCATCTGCTGACAAGAGGTAATGTTAGAAATGCCAGTGTTTACCTTTTGGTTTTTTTTTTTGTTATGTTTGTTTTTCTAAGGGTGTGGCACTGTGGTGAGTAGCAGTGGCATGGTAGTCGGGTGCTGGATTATCAATCCCAGGCTTGGGAGTTGAAGTCCCACTGTCAACGGTTGTCGCTGCTGTTCCCCACAGTGCAGCTGACGAGGACATTGTTAACATTTGCAAAGAGCAGCTAAATTATCGTATTTCTACCCTGTGATGGCCTGGTGAGCTGTCCAGGGTGTACTGTGCCCTGGTTCAGAAAATGAATTTCTTGGATGGATCAGAAGTTGCAGTATTTGATCATATTCTTAATTTCTTCATCATATTTCACTTTTGCATTGTGTAATTATGTAGTGCTTTCATATTATTTGTAATCAGAAGCATTAAATGAGAAAAAAAAAAGCAAAAACAAAGAATCCCACCTTGTGTTCATTCCTGCAAAAAGGACCTGAACATTATTCGAGACTGGTGGAGCTTGAACCCTGCTTGGAAATGACTGAGTAATTGCCCCTGGTGTGCTTGAGATACAAATCCGAAGGCTTGTGGTTAATGATTATCCATTTGCAGCACCATTTATCCTTCAGTCTCTGGTCTTGTTCCTTGATACAGGAAGTCTGTGTTTTCCCTGAACGAGCTGGGCCAGATGAATGGGACTGCGGGTGCCGGGGGCGGTACCGCCGAAGATGAGGAGATGCCTGTGCCGCATGAGCTCGGTGAAGAGCTGGCATACACAGGCAGGCAAGTACCAATTATCCTTCAGGAATGTCATGGCAGTTAGCAGGCTTATGACAGAATGGAAAGTGCTTCAGGCTGAAGACATCGCCTTAAAGCACTAAAACACTTTGCTTGCCAGTTGTAAGGCTGGTCTGGAGAGGGCAATTAATTGGAGATGGCTTGGAAATGTCCAGTGGGAGCAGTCTTAACATGATAAATAAAGGCATACAAAAACAAGAAGAATAAGACGGCCAGAACAGCATCCAGTCCTGAATGATTCTCCTCTCAGAAGAAAACTTGCCTGGCTGTCCTTTTTTTTCTTTTCTGCATTTCTTCTTCTCTACCTGTTGTTCAGTGCTGTGTATTCTGAAGACAGATCACTTTTGAATTATGTATAAGAAACCTGTGTGTGGGTGCCCATGATAGGTTTTGTGGAGGCCTGGTCCTGGATATTAAGAGGAAAATACCCTGGTATCCCAGCGACTTTTATGAAGGTTTTCACATCCAGTCGATCTCAGCTGTGCTCTTTATATACCTGGGCTGCATCACCAATGCAATTACCTTTGGAGGCCTGCTGGGAGATGCAACAGATAATTACCAGGTAAATCACAGAAACTTCTTCAGCAATTCGTAACAAAGTTGTAGCTTCAAACCATGTGGTGCTCTCCTCACTATTATTCCGTATATTGAGTTTGGCGTCTGCAAAAACTTCCCCACAGGGAGTAATTGAGAGTTTCCTGGGTACAGCCTTGGCCGGCACAGTCTTCTGCTTTTTTGGTGGACAGCCCCTCATTATTCTCAGCTCCACCGGACCTATCCTTATCTTCGAGAAACTTCTCTATGAATTCAGCAAGTAAGAGCTATAAAAGGTCTCCAGTTTCATTCCACACTCTTTGACCAGTCTTTTAATTTGTCCAATTTGTGTCTTGTTCTCCAGGCAGATCATGTGGAATGTAGAAGTAGGAGAAACAAGGCTGTAATAACCTAGTTATAAAACCAGCTGCTTAACAAAGAAACAAAAACATAAAGAAACAGAACCAAGATATAGACAAACAATCGAGGTAATTGACTAGCATAAAACAGGCGCACACGCTAGGAAAACAAACAAATCACACTACAACGGAAACGGAACCAAACAAAACACGTATGGGCAGAAAAGCAATGTTTGTAATTAAGCTATGAGAGAGAAAATTTCCCAAGTTTCCAAACGTTTTGGTCACACTAGGCTTCTTTCTATTTGCATGTGTGTGTGTTGAGTTGTGCCAATCAGTTAGCACGTGCAGTGTTCTCATTATACAGCGATCTACATTTAGCGACCCCATAAAAGACCCATACAAAGATGAGAATCACAAAATGAAAAACACACAACGGCATTTAGGGAGTGCAAACCTCCACCAAGCCCAACAATACCCAATTTGAATCAAAATATTAGTCTTGTTCTCACAACACCCTTGAAAAACATTCCTCCATTGAGAATTTGATCTGGATCTAAAATGGAATGAGGTCATCCCTGCTGAAAATCCCAGCTCTGAAAACAAATTTTATAAATACCTAAACATATGAAAAAAATAAAATAAAATTAAAAAACAAGAATAAACACAGCCCATCATGCATGGCCTGCTGTAATACGACACTTCCAAAATAAAGTCCTATTTCACGGTGTGAAAGAATCCTTTAAAAAGTCCTGAATCCAGAATTTGATCCAGTCTTTCTTGTGTTAAGCTCCGCCCATGGTGTAAAATTCGTGAAAATCTGCATAAAGGTTTTTGCAAAATCCTGCAAACAAACACACAAATTGAATATGTGAGTGAAACTTAACCTGCTTGTCAAAGGCAATAATAAACCAACAACAACAACAACAACAACAACAAAAACAACAACGATAATAATAATAATAATAATAACAACAATAATAATAATAATAATAATAATAATCATCATCATAATAATAAAAAGCTTCGACACCAGTACACCCCTCCCTGAATTGCCACCTTATCATGGTGGAGGGGTTTGCGTGACCTAATGATCCTAGGAGTTATGTTGTTGGGGGCATAATGCCCCTGGTAGGGTCACCCAAGGCAAACAGGTCTTGGGTGACGGTCCAGACGAAGTGCGATTCAGAAGACCCCTATAATATCTCAGAGAGATCAAAGGAAGCAGTCTCCCTTGCCGGGACGCTGGTCACTGGGGTTCCCTCCTGGAGCCAGGCCCGGGGGAGGGGCTCGAAGGCGAGCGCCTGGTGGTCGGGCTTCTGTCCATGGAGCCTGGACGGGCCTTGCCCAAAAAGGAGACATGGGTCCGCCCTCCCATGGACCCACCACTCGTGGGAGGAGTTTTAGGGTTCAGGTGCAGTGTGAGTTGGGTGGCAGCCAAAGGCATGGGTTCTGTCGGACAAATCCACGACTACTTTCTCTGGCCCTCGGGACATGGAATGTCACCTCTCTGGCGGGGAAGGAGCCTGATTTGATGCGTGAGGTGGAGAGATACCGAAAGATATACTAGTAGTCCGGCTCACCTCAACGCATAGCTTGGGTTCTGGAACCATCCATCTCGAGAGAGGCTGGACCTTATTCTATTCTGGAGTTGCTCATGGGGAGAGGCGGTGAGCCGGTGTGGGTATTCTTGTTGCCCCCCGTCTCGGTGCCCAAATGTTGGGGTTCTCCCCGGTTGACGGCGCTTCCCTCCATCTTCAGGTGGGGGGACGGGTCCTGACTGTTATTTGTGCTTATGCACCAAATGACAGTTCAGAGTACCCACCCTTTCTTGGAGTCTTTGGGGGGGGGGGGGGGGGGTTGGAGAACCCCAACTTATTGTCTCACTCATTGTCTTGGGAGACTTCAATGCCCATGTGGGCAATGATAGTGTGACCTGGAAAGGTGTGATCGATAGGTACGGCCTCTCCAGTCTGAACCCGAATGGTGTTTCGTTGTTGGACCTCTGTGCTTGTCACAGTAGGTCTATCACAAACACCATGTTCGGACAGAAGTGTGCCCATAAGTGCACTTGGCACCAGGACACCCTATATTCCAATTCGATGATTGACTTTGTAGTCGTGTCATCGGACTTGCGACCATATGTTCTGGACACTCGGGTGAAGAGAGGAGCTGAGCTGTCTACCGATCACTACTTAGTGGTGAGTTGGCTTCGGTGGTGGGGGAGGCTGCCTTCCAGACCTGGCAGGCCCAAGCGTGTAATCAGGGTCTGCTGGGAACGTTTGGCGGAGTCCCCTGTCCGAGAGGCCTTTAACTCCCACCTCCGGCAGAGCTACAACCACGTCCCGGAGGAGGCGGGGGACATGGAATCCGAATGGGCCATGTTTTGTGCCTCCATTGCTGAGGCAGCAGCCCATAGCTGTGGCCGTAAGGTCATCGGTGCTTGTCGTGGCAGTAATCCCTGAACCCGGTGGTGGACACCTGCAGTGAAGGGGGCTGTCCAGCTGAAGAAGGAGGCCAATCTGAGGTTGTCGAAAAGCTCCTCAGTGGTCAAGTTCCGGTCTTGGACGAGAATATCTCAGGGCTCTGAATGTTGTAGGACTGTCTTGGTTGACACGTCTCTGCAACATCGGGTGGTCATCGGGGGCTGTGCCTCTGGATTGGCAAACTGGGGTGGTGGTCCCGATTTTTAAGAAGGGGGACCGGAGGGTGTGTTCCAATTATCGAGGAATTACACTCCTCAGCCTACCTGGGAAAGTCTATGCAGGGGTACTAGAGAGGAGGATCCGACCAATAGTCGAACCTCGGATTCAGGAGGAACAATGTAGTTTTCGTCCTGGCCGTAGCACTCTTGACCAACTCTATACGCTCCACAGGATTCTGGAGGGGGCATGGCAGTTTGCCCAATTTGTCCATATGTGTTTTGTGGATTTGAAGAAGGCTTTCGACCGTGTCTCTCGAACGATCTTGTGGACCATGCACCGAGAGTATGGCATTCCAGACCCGTTGCTACGAGCCATTCGGTCGCTGTATCACCGGAGCCAGAGTTTGGTCCGTATTGGCAATAACAGGTCGAATTCGTTTCCGGTGGGAGTTGGAGTCCGCCAAGGCTGTCCTTTGTCACTGATTCTGTTCATAATTTTTATGGACAAAATTTCTAGGCGCAGTCGAGGTGTTGAGGGGTTCTGGTTTGGTGGCCATCGGATCTCGTCTCTGCTTTTTGCGGATGATGTTGCTCTTTTGGCTTCATCAAGTCGGGACCTCCAGCTCTCATTGGAGCGATTCGTAGCCGAGTGCGAAGCAGCCGGGATGAGGATCAGTACCTCCAAGTCTGAGGCCATGGTTCTCAGTCGGAGAAGGTGGAATGCACCCTTCAGGTCGGGAATGAGGTCCTGCCCCAAGTGGAGGAGTTTAAGTAACTTGCAGTCACAAGTGAGGAAATGATGGAGAGAGAGATCGACAGACGGATCCCTGCAGCCTCTGCTGTTAAGCGGTGCCTGTACCGGTCCGTCGTAGTGAAGAAGGAGCTGAGCCGCAAGGCGAAGCTCTCAATTTACCAGTCGATCTACGTTCCAACCCTCACCTATGGTCACGAGCTTTGGGTAGTGACTGAAAGAACAAGATCACGGATACAAGCGGCTGAAATGAACTTCCTTCACCGGGTGGCAGGGTTTTCCCTTAGAGATAAGGTCAGAAGCTCCACCATCCGGGGAGAGCTCGGAGTAGATCTGCTGCTCCTCCACATTGAGAGGGGCCAGTTGAGGTGGCTCGGGCATCTGGTCAGAATGCCTCCCGGATGCCTCCCTGATGTGGTGTTTTGGGCATGTCCAAGCGGGAAGATCGCCCGGGGTCGACCTAGAACACACTGGAGGGACTCTGTCTCTCCACTTGTCTGGGACCGCTTCGGTGTCCCCCTGGGAGAGTTGGAGGAAGTGGCTTGGGAGAGGGACGTCTGGACCTCTTTGCTTAGGTTGCTGCCCCCGCGACCCGACCCTGGACTTAGCGGAAGTTGATGATGATGATGATGATGATGATGACACCAGTACAAATATTCCAGTATGGCAGCCCGGCCGTTACACCACTTCCGTTACCAAAAGCCCCACCCTAACTCCTCCCTCTTTAGATTGGAGGTATTAATTTTAATATGAAACCCCTCCACTGTATTGAAACAACACCAAGTTTATTTCCTCATTGCAAAGCTGAATACGTGGAAGCCAGGCAGCAGGCACATCTTCCGTGATCTACATGCTTTGAGGCCTGCACGGCTTTCTGATTATAATTATTCCTCGAGATGTTTTTCTAAAGCTCAGCGTAGACCCATCACCCCAGCAGGCATTCATCAGTCTCCTGTCGTTGGCACAGTGTGCGATGCCAGCAGCGTCCTTTCAGCCATGACTAATTTGCCTTCTGATTCGTTGCATTTGTTACCTGTGTGAATAGCAGCGCTTTGTTCGGCACTATGCAGTCTGAAGGTCCCTTTTTTGTCATTCATAAACTTGGGTTTGGAACATGTTCCCTGTGGTTCTGCCCCATTTTTTTTCTTTTTTTTTTCTTTCTTTTTTTGTTGTTGTTGTTGTATTTTCAAATTCAACACAATCAGTGATAAATGAGCAAACTATGAATAGATTAATATTCACTTCATACTGCCAGTCAAAAGTTTTGGGTTTTTTTTTCAATCTTTATTATATTAATAGTTTTGGTGCTGAAAGCTTATTCAAATAGAAACAATCCAGGTCCTGATCACTTTTATTGGGTTTTTAATTAAAACGTATGAGTCTTAATAGCTTTATCCATCAAGGGTGCTCAAGCATGTACTTGTCTAGATTCCCATTAGGATTTGAACCATCGCTCATTAACATAACGCTTTATACTGATAAAGGAGAGCTTATTTAACATTAACGTCAATTTAATTGCAGATTAATGTGATATAATTAAATGTAATAAAATTGGATGAGTGTATACTTAGAGAATTGTTCTGTGTATACGTTACGCAGCGGTAGTGGCATGTACGTACACTGGTACTGCAGCCCACATTTACCACAAGGTTTATGAAATTTCATGAAATGACGTGAAAAACACGCCTGGATGGTCCATGAGCATCTCAGTAGTGTAGATTTATTCCTCACGTCTCAGGAGCAGCAGCATGGACTACATGGAGCTGAGGTTGTGGATCAGCATGCACTCGTGTATTCAGTGCCTCTTTCTGGTGGCCACCGACGCCAGTTACATCATCAAGTACATGACACGCTTCACTGAGGAGGGCTTCTCCAGCCTCATCTCTTTCATCTTCATCTCCGACGCCATCAAGAAGATGGCTGGGTCCTTCAGCTACTATCCCATCAACACCAACTTTGAGCCCGACTTCATCACGGCATACAAGTGTGAATGTGCGGCACCAGACATGAGTGAGTCCATTCTTGGCGCAGGGTTATGCCACGTTAGCATGGCACAAGCTAATCTTGAAACGTACTAGCCTCTTGTTAAACTTACAAGTACTGTTCAGCCTGGAAATTCAGCTGTTTCGCATAGAGATGATATCAAAGGCTTCAGATTGGTTTTGAGCAATGGCTTTTTATTAGAAATGATGCTGCTATGAACGGGTGTCATCCATATTTTGATATAGTCCAGTTGTGAGTAATGACAGCTAAATTATTTGCAACTATATGGGTCTGTCTCAGACTTTGGGTGGGGTGGTGTCATTTTCATTCATTAGTTCATTTTCTAAGCTGCTGAATCTTAGTTAGGGTCACGAGGGAGCTGGTGCTCATTTGGCCTCTGTTCATGTTTTTGAACTGTGAAAGGAAACGGACGACACAGAGGAAACCCGCAAAGGCACGGGGAGAACATGCAAATTCCGCACAGGAAAGCCTGCACTGGGAATCGAACCCAGGACCTTCTTGCTGTGAGGCCAACATGCCACCACTACGCCATCATGCAACCAGGAACCATTTTAATAAGGTTTCTTATGAGAATACAAGAAAAGGTGAAATAATAATAGTTTTATTTTGCTCTTTCTTGTATTTTTAAAAATCCTGACCCAGTGGTTTTATTCAAAGAAGTAATAATTTGAATGTCCCCCAGTGCACTAACTGGGTGATCAAAGGCCGGCCGTGTCTCTCACTGTCTATGGTGAGAGGTTCATGTAAAAGAACCATTGCTGACTTTCATCAAGAGGAGCCCCAAAGCCATCAGCGTGTTTCTGCCCTGGCGAGCCGTCCAGGGTGTACTCTGCCCTCACCCAGGGTCAGCTGAGATGGGCGCCAGGCTTCCCGCGACCCTAATTAGGGTTAAGCGGTTCAGAAATTGAATGACTGAATGTCCCAGCAGAACTATCCACATCACCCGGATAACAAGTTCACATCCGGTTTAATGCCACAGCCGTCCATGACCGCGAGTCTATGGGAGATCATTGACCGAGCTCTCATGGTTGGGAGGGACGGTATATGCTTACTTCCATGTCACTCACAGTGATCACCAGCCAATCATTGGCGTCTGTGAGCTCATTTATACGAGGGGGCAGATAGCGCTTTCCATCTGAGTGTGTTAGACCACCCACAAAACACACATCGGCCACAGTTCGGAAAGAGACAGGTGACTAGTTTTGCTTGCTTTCGCCCCTCACTTGTTGGTGGCAGTCGTATGATGGAGACAAAAAAACATGAGTGGGAAATGGACAAGACCAAATTAAAGTTAAAAGATCTAATTTAAAGATCCAATTTTGTTTTTATTCTTCCTTTTATCATTCATTTCAAAACCTTCACCATCAACTAAAACTATAGTTTATTAACTGTGAGTCTTTTTTAGTGGGGTGCCCACCAGTGCCCAGGTTCTGAGACAAACCTATAGGAATAGATCACATATTCAAACCTCAAACATAACATCACACTAAGATTCGGATAAGAAAACTAAAAATGAAATCAAGAAAATTTACTTCAATACTTTTAAATAAAAGAAACCTCTGCCAAGCCCAGCAATCTCTCGTATAAAACAAGATGATAAATTGTCCTATTTTACAATTTTGAAGAATTTGAACTGGATCATCTCCAAAATCAAATTTAGTATTCTTTGTTCAAAACCCCACTTCTGGTAGAAATTTCATTAAGATCCAAACAATAACACTTTGCAAATAACAGAAAGTAAACAGCACCCCCTGCTGTTCCTGCTGGAATTAGAGACTTCCAAAAAATCTGATAGCGATAAAAGTCCTTTAAAATTTTTCTGGATCCAGAATTTAATCTGGAACATTTCCAAATTTTAACAGAGAGTTCTTTATCCAAAACTCCACCTCTGATTTTTTCATATTAAAAACAAAATCATGAAAATCCATATATATATTTTTGTGTAATCCTGCTAACGAACACACCAATATAATCCCTTTAGCAAAAGTAATAACATTACATCTATCTGTGAATCTATCTAGCTACACTTCCAGGTTTGCTGTGTATCTAGCTAAATATTTTTGAGTTGCTGTTTCCAATTATATAAAAATTTACCATCAGGTAAGAAATTACATTTAAATGTGAATATGTCTCTATTTTTGAAGTTATTCCATAGACAGTAAATATGTTGCTATCATTGCTAAATCATATAGGAATATTTTCTGAAGCGTGATGATGCTGAATAATAAAATACTGATTACATAATAGATTTCCTGGTTGATTTGAAGTATGGATGTATTTGTAATTATTGTAATTGATTTGATTATTATAGTTGATTTGATTATTGTTAATGATTTGCATTGTGCTTGTTTTTGCTGCAAACATGGCCATGGTTTCACATGCGTGAGTATCATCTTAGGGTACACTGATCAGTGGGCATGTTGTCAAATCCTAACTTGAACTCTCTTTTCCAGAATTCTCCATATTTTCTCCCTAATTATCACCAATTATTTTTACTCACATTGTCAACTCACATTATCCTCTGAGTGTTCCAGGCACTGTTGATGGAAAACTTGAGAAGCAGAGACCTACCAGTAAAACTGGGAGGGCATGGCTTTCATTCACATTAAGTTTGGTTGTGTTGAAGTTTGGTGTGGGTCAAGTGCCGGATTAATTTAACCACATTACTTTTTTGTACCGAGCCACCAGGTCCTCATCTGTATATTTCGTTCATCCATACTTGCGACAGACCACCTTCAAAATTAGATGAAATGGACACAGTAGTCCAGCCCATGACTCTCATGTATCAACCAGCTATGTGTGAGCATAGCATTTGGTCCATCATGCCCAATCCAGGCACTGAGCTCAATCAAAACCTAGAATTTTTTCTAGTACAGTGGTACCTCACCTTACGAAATTAATCCGTTCCAGAGCCTTTTTCTTAACCTGGATTTTTCATAATTTGAACCGCATTTTATATGTAAAACGTAATTCGTTCCAAGGCTCCCAATACTACCCCCTGAACCCTTTAAAAATTATAAAAGCATACCTCTTAAGACCTCCTTCTGCTTCAATATCATACCGATGGTAGACAGATTTGGCCATATTCCTTTGCGATATCACTCAATCGCATGCCACTAACCCGCTTCTTCTTTTCACTCGCATCAGAAATCACACGCGTGTGCGTGTGTGTGTGCACACGTGTGTTGACCATGTCTTCTTAGCAGAGTTATAATCTTACAAATGTTTATGCAAGGTTAAAAGCCTGAGTCAAAAAATCTAGTTGCAATTAGTACACTCAAAAAAATCACGAAACAACAGTAACTCTGTCCTTTACACGAAAAGCATTATGGGAGATGCAGCTCCATAATAGCTGCGTCATCCGTCCTAGTCAATGAGAAGCCAGCAGGGCGGGATGTTGGAAGATAATCAATGGGAGAGCAGCTCGTGCATTGTTTGAATGTTTGAATCTCACATTTTAATGTTTGAATGGCACGTTTGGCGCTTTTTGTAAGGAGAACTTGTTTCGTATACAGAGACAAAAAATTTTGGAAAATGTCTTTTAAAACCTGGATTTTTCGTTTGCTGGGACTATCGTAAGGTGAGGTACCACTGTATGTACTATAGTATAAAGAAAACGAAATCTATCTGTTAATCTCCTGGGTGGCGTGGTAGTACAGTGGTTAGCACATGTACCTGACAGTAAGAAGGTTCTGGGGTAATTCCTGGGTTCAAGCATGTGGGAAGTTTGCATGTCCTCCCCATGCTTGCATGGGTTTCCTCTGGGTGCTCTGGTTTCCTTCCACAGTCCAAATATGTACACATTAGCTAATAGGCTAACTCCAAATTGCCCCTAGGTGGCCCTGTGAGATAGAGTCCAAAGTCCCTGTACCCCTGGTATCATGAATGGTAATGTTCTGATTTTGACCAATTGGCATGATTGTGGTTTTGCTTGCCCTTTGGGCTTGTTTTAATGAAAGGTGGTAAACTCGAATGATCCGTCTCTTGCATGATCTCCCTCTCTCTCTCTCTCTCTCTCTCTCTCTCTCTCTCTCTCTCTCTCTCTCTCTCTCTCTGTTTTTCTTCCACTCAAGGTTTTTGAAGCCCACTATTAAAATTCCCCAATTGTGATTTTGATTTCCAGCCCATCTGTTGGCTTTTGTAGTGCACAGCTGTGATTTAATAACAACTTGCAATTCCCATCCTAAATTTGTTTTTCCCTCCATTCTAATAATTCCTATTATTTTCTCTTCCCCCGTTTCTTGTTTGTTTAGTGGCATCAATGCTCTTCGCTGTTGTAGTTCCTGTGCTCGATAACACATCTGCTGTCTTTGGTGTAAGTCTTTCTTTTGTCGGCTTTATAAATAAATTGTTTTAGCTAAAGACTCGTCCTTCCCATAGGAATCGAACCTCAGAAATGTTGATTCATGTCTTTAAACATTCCTTGTTTGTGTTCACATGGACCGAGTCTCCAGCAGCCCTGAAAGGTGTTACTTTAAAAGTAGATTACTTTGTGTTTTGGGAATTTTAACGGCATTTTATACATGAGCCTAAGAGTCGCCACAACCCGTCTCTCACATTCAGATCTTCTTCTGTCATGTTCATCCAGATGAATATATCAGCTCTCGACTGGACTCAGCTCAGCAAAAAGGAGTGTCTCAAATATGGAGGCCAGTTGGTGGGAAGCTCCTGCAAGTTTGTCCCGGATTTGGCGCTAATGTCCTTCATCTTGTTCTTTGGCACATACTCCATGACTGTCTCGCTGAAGAAGTTCAAGTTCAGCCGCTACTTTCCTACCAAGGTGCGAGCAGAAATGAGAGAGATAATAGAGAGAGAGAGAGAGAGAGAGAGAGAGAGAGAGAGAGAATGCAATGAAATTGCCATCAGCCCTTCCAGCGAGTTTGTTTTACTTTAGTTTTGTCTAGTTTATTTATTTTAATTTATTCATTCGTTTTCTGAACCACTTAATCCTAATTAGGGTCACAGGGAGGCTGCTGCCCATCTCAGCCAACTATGGGCAAGGGCACAGTACACCCTGGATGGCTTGCCACACCATCACAGGGCAGAAACACGCTGACGGCTATACAGCTCGTCTTGATGAAAGTCAACAATGGATAACAAGAGTTTATTAGTGTGCATGCAAGCAGGGACTCCAGCATGACTTACTATAACATCATAATTAACAAGAGACAAGAAGACAGACAGACATGAGGGCACCCAGTGACATAAGGCAATCGGCCACTCCAAATCAGCCACGGCGAAAGCATCCCAACGTCACAGTTTTTACCAGAACTCTCTGTGCCTGAGACCCCCAGGACTGGTCTTTAACCTCATAAAAGCAAATGCTTGACAAAATAAATACGCTTTCAGTTTATGTATTTTTGTTTGGGCAGTGGTGGCCTGGTGGTAAAAGGTGCTGGATCACTGATCCCTAAGGTTGGGGGTTCAAGCCCCACTCTTCACGGGTTGTCACTGTCCCGTCCCATTGCAGCTAACTGGGTTATCAAAGGCTAGCCATGTCTCTCACTGTCTATGGGGAAAGGTTTGTGTAAAAGAACCATTGCTGACTTTCATCAAGATTAGCTGCATAGCCATGAGCGTGTTATTGCCCTGTGATGGCCAATGAGCTGTCCAGGAGGGAGTCTGCCCTTGCTAAGAGAAAGCGGATACATGCAAGGGCCAGTGGTGCCAGAAGCATGCCAACATGCCAGTAACCAGTATTTATTTGTGTTTGTTTTGCAAAAAAAGTTAAATATAGATTTTCATTAAATTCCAAAGGCAGGGCCTTGAATATGGAAGATTTCATTCAATTTTGGAGATATGGATCAAATTCTGGATCCAGGAACTTTTTAAAGTATTTATCATTGTGAGATCTCACTTTTTTCCTTTTCTTTTTTTTTTTTTTTTTTTTTTTTTTTTGGAAGTGTGTTATCATAGCAGGCCCAGCAGGGGGTGCTGTGTACTGTGTGTGTAATTTTTTTCAGTTTAGCAGAGCTCTTCTATAATCTGTTGCACAGTAAGCTTTAGAGTCAGTAATAATAAACAAAATGGAGACCATGCTAACTTAATGCTAACTTAGCTTTTAACCATTGAAACCGTCATAAGCCTTCAGTGTGTCACTGTATCTGCTTAGTGATGTACACTATAATAGTTCATTAAATATTTAGACTTCTATGTGAGATAAGAGAGAAAAAAAACAGTGGTGGCCCAGTGGTAGGGTGTTGCATTACTGATCCCACGGTCAGGGCTGAAGCCCCACTATCACCAAGTTGTCATCTCTGTCCTCCAATGCCCGCCATGTCTCTCACTGCCTGTGCTGAGAGGTTCATGTTAAAGAACCATTGCTAACGTTTGTCAAGAGTAGCTGCAGAGCCATCAGCATGTTTTTGCCCTACGATGGCTGTCCTGACGAGTTGTCCAGGGTGTACTCTGCCTTCTGAGTCAGCTGAGATTGGTGCCCATGTCCCCGCGATCCTAATTAGGCAAAAGTGGTTCAGAAAATGAATGAATGAATAATCAGTCACAGTCATTACTCTAATCTGAGAGTGCCGTGGGTGTGGCCTTCTTCCATTGAATATGCATGATTGGCTAAATTCTTCCTCACGGTTGAGAAAATAATTATGTTGAAGTTCTTGTAGCTATTGCATAGTTCATAAGTGCAAATGGAGAAACGGAAAATACTGCGGCCTTGTGAACTTTGCGGGCAGGACTACAGGAACAGAAGTCCACATTGCTCATGCAAGTCTAACCCCACTTACTTTTAATTGGAGATGCAGTCCAAGTGCATGTTGTTGTTAGAAAGATGCCAAGCATTTTTACTTTGTGGATGAACTACGAGGGCAACATGAATCAAATTAGAAACCAATTATAGTCTTTGGGCTGTTCTGGGATTTAAGTCTGGTACATGACTCAGAGTTGTCCTTTGAGGTGATGTAGAACTTGTGAGAGTAAAATGCACACCAACATTCTGAAGTCGTGTTTGATCCAAATGAGTCTGAAATGAGATATAAATATGTGGTGTCACTGTAGTTCCGTACAATAAGACCCTTTCTCTCTGGTGGAGGGATTTAATTTGTTTACCTGTCCATCAGTTTCTTTGTGTCGGCTTTTCTCGGAACAAAATATTTGACCACACCCCTGCGAGGATTTTTATATTTGGATTTATGGCATTTGGAAAAGATCCTTATCCAGAGTGGTTTACATGTACCATTTTTATACAGTTAAGCAAGTGAGGGTTCAGAGTGTTGTGGTGAAAAGTGTCCAGCTCACGACGTGAGAGATCCATGTGATCCACATCAGGTGTTTATGACACAAAAGAAATTTTTCTTAGAGGAAAATCTTTGTGGCAGTGGTAGCCTGGTGGTAAAGGTGCTGGATCATTGATCCCAAGGTTGGGGGTTCAAGCCCCACTCTTGACAGGTTGTCACTGTCCCCCCCGGTGCAGCTAACTGGGTTATCAAAGACCCGGCCAAGTCTCTCACTGTCTATGGTGTGATATTCATGTAAAAGAACCATTGCGGACTTTCTTCAAGAGGAGCTGCAAAGCTGTCAGCGTGTTTCTGCCCTGTGATGGCCTGGTGAGCTGTCCAGGGTGTACTCTGCCCTCACTTGGAGTTGGCTGGGATGGGTGCCAGCCTCCCTGTGACCCTAATTAGGATAAAGTGGTTACAGAAAATGAATGAATGAGAAAATTCTTTGGCATGTTTACTGGCACCTAGCCCTGATTCGGTCCCTAAAGTTCCTCCTCAGGCCCATGACTGATTCCTCGACGCTCCTTGGTCTAGCAAGACCTCTCCTTTTATACCTGCAAGTTCACCATCTATTCAGTTCGCCATCATTATTTTTCTTGCATCACACAGCTGAGAATGTTTACTTTAGGTTTATCTAGTACTCATTCCACTCCGATTGGTCTATTATTACATCATGTCTCTGTCTCAACTTTCCCCAACATGTCTTCACATGCCTTGAGTTGACCTTGATCCCATCGCTTATTTCACACTTTTTTTTTTCAAGGGCCGACATTTTCTTCCAATGCTCAGTGTGGAATGGCTGAAATTCATTTTGTTAAATAGTCCAGGCTTTCCTCAGTTAATGGTTTTAAAACCCACCACGCCCACAGTCTTCCTTCACTTCAACGGTCTTGCTCAGTGACCCAACAGTGGCAGTTTGGTGATACTGGTGCTGAAACCACCAACCTTTGGATCAGTAACCCATTGCCTTAACTACTGATCATCCAGGGCCCACTAAATTTGGTGGTGGCACTTCTCTTCTCGAGTGTCCCAGAGAAGACTTGATTTTGGAATGTCAGGGCCAAAGGTCAAGGTCCGAGCAAGGTCACAGAATTTTGTAGATCACAATTTTTAGAACGGGTTCTGATAGACAAGCTCTCACTATGAGACACTAACGGGGAAATTATATCTGTTCTTTCACATCGGACACTTACCTTTTGACCATGAGTGACCTTGAAAGGTCCAACCCCAAGCATCTCATAAATCTTTGATTTTCTTACACTAATCTGTTCACATCTGCTCACTATCGAACATCTGGTAAGACTAGCACATGGGTAATTAAAACTGGACCCCATCTTCATTCATCATCTGCTTGTTCTGGGGTTGGGTTGTGGGAGCAGTCGTTTGAGGAATGAGGACCGGATGCCCCTTTTCCCAGCCAGTTCCTCCTGCACTTCTTTAGGACACTGATATGTTAGTAATATGTAGTCCCTCCAGCGTGTTCTGGGGTGGCCCCAAGGTCTCTTCCCAAACCACACCAGGGAGGCATTCATGGTGGAATTCTAATTGGATGCCTGAGCCACGTCAGCTGGCTTCTCTCACCCGGAGCCTATGTTGGGACTAATTTTGCATGATCTATACTGAGTGCACCTTTGGTTCCTGTTGTTGATGTAAATGTATAGTTATTGATGAATGGACAGATTTGTGGTCAGTATGGGGACTAGAAAACAAATAAAACAAAATATATAAAACGAATCAGAAAAATGTAAAGATTCAATATATAACTCATGAAATAAATAAAAATAAGTTTTAAAATCACAAAACTATTTTTCTTCTGGTACCAATTAATCCTGTTGGGTGGACATAGGTACACTTCTGGTTAAGACCTTCCCAGGGGTGTGAGCAAGGTGGGGATGGGGATCTGGTGGCTGTAACAAGATGCAATTTAAAATAAGATGGTGACAGAAGATGGCGCAGCTAGGGTTGGATACCTTCCTTGAAGCTCAGCAAAACCAAGGTGATGGTAGTGGACTCCATTAAGATGTAACAGCGGCCCGACTCCACTCTCTCCACCGATGGAGCTCCAGTGGAGTTGAAGGTGAAGAGCATCAAGTATCTCAGGGCTCATCTCACCGAGAGTCTTATCTGATTTACCAAGACAGCAGCCATACCAACTGAGGCAGCTGAGGAGGTTCGGGGATCCTCAAAACCTTCTATACAGCTGCAATCGAGAGCATCGTGACCATGAGCATAACAGCATGATTTGGAAAAAGCACCGTACAAGACCGAAAAGCCCTGCAGAAATCAGATCTGATCTGCCCTCGCTGCAGGACATCTACTCCATGACCTACCGGAGTGCAGCCATCTGAAAACAAGGTCTAAGATAGTCAGGAGGAGCTTTTACCCGCCCAGTATAAGGCTCCTCATCCACGCCATGTCTCACCATCCATAATAACTCTGGACAAGTTGCACTCCAAGGTCTAATACTGTAATGCACTTCTTACTGTCTGCAATGTCACCTTCATTTGCACAATACACTCACTTCCCCATCAGAAGTGCACATGCTCATGTTTCATAGGATGCAACTGTCACGTTCTGCTCCTGCTGCTGCTGTTTGCTTGCTACTTATTTATTGTTTACTGGTTAGATTTATGTTGTTTATGTATTTTTAGTATATATTTAGAATACAGTGGTACCGCACCTTATGGAATTAACCCGTTCCAGAGCCTTTTTCGTAACCTGGATTTATTTTTGTATGTAGAACCCCGTTTTACATTCCAAGGCCCCCAATACTACCCTTTAAAAATGATAAAAGCATACCTTTTAAGGTACTTACTTCGTGTTGACCATGTCTTCTTAGCAGAGTTATAATCTTACAAATGTTTATGCAAGGTTAAAAGCCTGAGCCGAAAAATAAAGTTGCAATGAGCACACTCAAAAAAACTTATGAACAAGCTGCTGCTCAAGGGAGCTGCATCATCCCTCCTAGCCAATGGGAGGCCAGCGGGGTGGAATGTTGGGAGATAGCCAATGGGAGGGAGCTGCGTCATCCCTCCTAGCCAATGGGAGGCCAGTTTGGCAGAATGTTGGAAAATAGTCAATGGGAGAGCAGCTTGTGCATTGTTTGAACGTTTGAATGGTGCGTTTTAATGTTTGAATGCCACGTTTGGCACATTTCGTAAGAACTTGTTTCGTATACAGAGACAAAAAATTCTGGGAAATGTTGTAACCTGGATTTTTCGTTTTGTTGGGACTATCGTAAGGTGAAGTACCACTGTAGATATATATTTGAGCCACATATTTTTAGTAACTAGCTTTATTTCTTTCCTACTTTTGTTAAGTATATGTCCAGTCTGGGGCGTTGTACAGAATTACATTTCACTGCAGGGTGGATAACTGCATTTGGCAAAAGAGATTCTTGATCTTTTTGTCTTCTTGAAAATACGATGCAATGCAAAACCATTCTGAAATAATAAAGCGATGAGCAAGAAATGATCTTCAATGTTTTAAAACACGCAGCTGAAATGTCAATTTATTTACCAGTAGTCTCCTGGGTGTGATGGTAACAGAGATAAATAATGTGGAACGCAATCTGATTCAGTAAAATAAAATGAAAAAATATAAATTCATCCCTGCGATGGTCTGGCGAGCTGTCCACGGTGTACTTACCCTTCCACAGAGTCGGCTGAGATGCCTCCTCGTGACCCTATTGAGGATTGAGTGGCTCAGAAAATGAATGAATGAATATAAATCACCAGTAATATAAAATATATCAGAAGTAATAGTTGTCATGTTGAGATGAAAGCATGTAAAAGCATGTAATAATATTGAGTACTAAAAAGTCTTCCCAGTGAAATCTGAGGTTCTGGATATATACAATCGTGAAGCTCACCGACTCGGGTCACCTTCTGATTTCTATCTGTTTCAGTTGAGGAAACTCATCAGTGACTTCTCCATCTTCATGTCCATCATGACCTTCGTTGGTTTGGATATGCTCATGGGGCTAAAGACACCAAAACTGATTGTACCAACAGAGTTCAAGGTGAAGGATGATACACACACACACACACACACACACACTCACACACACACACACACACACACACACACACACACACACAGAAACAAACACACACACACACACACACACATGCACACACACAGAAACAAACACACACACACACACACACACACACACACACACACACACACACACAAACAAACAGACAGACACATACACACACATGCACACACACGCACACACACGCACACACATGCGCACACACAAACACACACAAACAAACACACAAATACTGGTCCTTCTCAAAAAAATTAGCATATTGTGATAAAGTTCATTATTTTCTGTAATGTACTGATAAAAATTAAACTTTCATATATTTTAGATTCATTGCACACCAACTGAAATATTTCAGGTCTTTTATTGTTTTAATACTGATGATTTTGGCATACAGCTCATGAAAACCCAAAATTCCTATCTCAAAAAATTAGCATATCATGAAAAGGTACTCGAAATGAGCTATTAACCTAATCATCTCAATCAACCAATTAACTCTAAACACCTGCAAAAGATTCCTGAGGCTTTTAAAAACTCCCAGCCTGGTTCATTACTCAAAACCGCAATCATGGGTAAGACTGCCGACCTGACTGCTGTCCAGAAGGCCATCATTGACACCCTCAAGCAAGAGGGTAAGACACAGAAAGAAATCTCTGAGCGAATAGGCTGTTCCCAGAGTGCTCTATCAAGCCACCTCAGTGGGACGTCTGTGGGAAGGAAAAAGTGAAAGAAGGGCCGATTCCAGACATTGGGGAACCTGTCGAAGCAGTGGACTGAGTCTGGAGTAGAAACATGCAGAGCCACCGTGCACAGGCGTGTGCAGGAAATGGGCTACAGGTGCCGCATTCCCCAGGTCAAGCCACTTTTGAACCAGAAACAGCGGCAGAAGCGCCTGACCTGGGCTACAGAGAAGCAGCACTGAACTGTTGCTCAGTGGTCCAAAGTACTTTTTTTCGGATGAAAGCAAATTTTGCATGTCATTCAGAAATCAAGGTGCCAGAGTCTGGAGGAAGACTGGGGAGAAGGAAATGCCAAAATGCCTGAAGTCCAGTGTCAAGTACCCACAGTCAGTGATGGTCTGGGGTGCCATGTCAGCTGCTGGTGTTGGTCCACTGTGTTTTATCAAGGGCGGGGTCAATGCAGCTAGCTATCAGGAGATTTTGGAGCACTTCATGCTTCCATCTGCTGAAAAGCTTTATGGAGATGAATATTTCATTCTTCAGAACGACCTGGCACCTGCTCACAGTGCCAAAACCACTGCTAAATGGTTTACTGACCATGGTATTACTGTGCTCAATTGGCCTGCCAACTCTCCTGACCTGAAGCCCATAGAGAATCTGTGGGATATTGTGAAGAGAAAGTTGAGAGACACCAGACCCAACACCACACCTCAGCAGTGCCACAGGCTGATTGCCTCCATGCCACGCCGCATTAAAGCAGTCATTTCTCCAAAAGGATTCCCAACCAAGTATTGAGTGCATAACTGAACAAAATTATCTGAAGGTTGACTTTTTTGTATTTAAAAACCCGTTTTGTATTGGTTGGATAAAATATGCTAAGTTTTTGAGATGAGGATTTTTTATTTTTCTTTACTTTTTTGCCAAAATGATCAGTATTAAAACAATAAAATGCCTGAAATATTTCAGTTGGTGTGCAATGAATCTAAAATATATGAAACTTTGATTTTTATCACTACATTACAGAAAATAATGAACTTTATCACAATATACTAATTTTTTGAGAAGGACCTGTGTGTGTGTGTGTGTGTGTGTGTGTGTGTGTGTGTGTGTGTGTGTGTGTGTGTGTGTGTGTGTATATATATATACACACACACACACACACATACACGTGTGTGTACTTTTCCCAATATTTTCACGTGAACTTAAGGAATCCTTTTTGTTATCTCCTCTGTAGCCCACACGTCCAGACCGGGGCTGGATCGTCATGCCCTTTGGGAAGAATCCATGGTGGGTTTATCTGGCAAGCTTTGTGCCTGCTCTCCTCGTCACCATCCTAATATTCATGGACCAGCAGATCAGCGCTGTCATCGTCAACCGAAAAGAGAATAAACTCAAGGTGAACCTTTGATCTTCCCTGAACATCGTATTATATAAATGTGAGATCTTTCAGGAGTGAGATTGAATTATTCAAATGTGAGAGGTGTTAGGTGTGTGAAAGTGTATTATACAAGTGTGAGAGCTTTTGTGCATGAAGAGTGTATTCTATGATTGTGAGAGTTTTTAAAGCTTTTGAAATTTGTATTTAAAAAGCCCCTCCTTGTATCGCCACCTTACTATGGTGGAGGGGTTTGCGGGGCACTAAGCCCCTTGTAGGGTTACCCAAAGCAAACAGGTTCTAGGTGAATGTCCAGACTATACGCTTAGGCTGTAGCCCAACCTCAGTCGAAGAAGAAGAAGAAGAAGAAGAAGATGATGATGATGATGATGATGATGATGATGATGATGGTTTTTAAACAGGAAAAAGCACAGAACTGATATGGAACAGACCTAACTAAATATTAGCAAACAAGCATCATGTCTTAGCATCATTTTTTGTTCTCTTGAATAGAAAGGAGGCGGATACCATTTGGACCTATTCTGGGTGGGTATCCTGATGGTCACCTGCTCTCTTATTGGCCTGCCGTGGTACGTAGCAGCAACAGTCATCTCTATTGCTCACATTGACTCACTGAAAATGGAGAGCGAGTCCAATGCCCCGGGAGAACAGCCACAGTTTCTGGGTGTGAGGTATTCACTCCCATTACATCTTCTGTCCAAATGTTTACCTGTGTGTGTGTGTGTGTGTGTGTGTGTGTGTGTGTGTGTGTGTGTGTGTGTGTATATGGGTGGTTGGGTATGGATAAGATTTATTTAAGCAGAGTCTGAGTCGGCCCACACAAAGGTTTTTGACACTAATACATTCACTCAGACGCTTGAGGATGAAGAATAATTCCATTATTTAAAGTGAAGATCAAACAGATTCATTTAATTTTGGTCTGAATTTCTAATTAAATTTAAATCACAGTGTCTAATTAACTATTCACTAGTGTTTCAACACTCCAAACATCATTCTGAAGGCTTACAGTAAATAAAAATGTATTATTTATTTATTTATTTAATATGAATGACAGATGGTGGGGTAATTCTGATGAATTTTATATGTAGAGATCTGAGGGAAGTAATCATTTGTGATGGATGACAAACAACAATCCAGCAGTGCACAGTAGTCAGGACTGAGCATTCTTGGGGAAAAAGGAAGTTTATTAATGATTCTCCGGATGGTTCATGGCTCTTGCTTTTATTAGCAATGACATTCAGTTTAAAAACAAGGAGCTTCAGTTTGTCACCTTCATTTTCTTAATTATAAAAACAAATAAATTTAACACGGGTCCCCCAGAGAGTTCTGCTTGGATTATCTCTCCGTTTATAGGATCAGATAAAGAACAAGGCATCAACTGGTTGATTTTAAATATTTACTGTTACAGATATTACTGTGTTATAACGGAGCTTTCTAAAACTTTTATTCTTTATAACATAACATAACATAACATGAGTGGTGAGAACAGGCCATTCAGCCCAACTAAGCTCACCATTGTCCTATTCTAAAGTGACTCTAACCTTAAAGACGCACCATGACTAGATGGTATCCAGCACTAGATCAAGTCTGCTTTTGAAGACTTGTAAGGTTTCTGCTTCGACAACGTGGTTAGGCAATCTATTCCACACTGAAATTACCCTCTGCGAGAAAAAATATTTCCTAATATTTGTGCTAAATTTACCCTTGAATAACTTCCATTTATGACCCCTAGTTCTACTTACAGAACTTGGCCTAAGTAATCGGGCATAGTTGACTTTATTAATCCCCTTAAGATACTTAAAAACCTCAATCAGATCACCTCTAATTCTCCTTTTTTGAAGACTGAAAAGGTTTAGGATCCTCAGCCTCTCCTCATAGGATTCCTTCTTTCTGCCGGGAATTAGCTTTGTTGCTCTTCTCTGAACGTTTTCGAGAGTCTCGATGTCTTTTTTCAAGTATGGTCCCCAGAACTGTACACAATACTCTAAATGTGGTCTAACCAATGTGTTATACAAGAGAAGGACAACATCTTTAGATCTATACTCAATACTCCTGGCTATGTAACCCACCATCCTATTTGCCTTTTTTACTGCTAACGCACAGTGGCTAGTACCAGTGAGGGACTGGTCAACCATCACACCCAGATCCTTTTCCTGAGAGGAACATTCTAGTTTTAAACCTCCCATGAAATACTCCTGTCTAATGTTTTTATTCCCTACATGTAGAACTTTACATTTAGCGACATTGAATTTCATTTGCCATGTATCTGCCCAAATTCGAAGTCTATCCAAATCATCCTGAATAACCTTAGTAGACTCCAGACTATTTGCCAAACCGCCCAGTTTAGTATCGTCAGCAAATTTCACCAATGTGCTCTCAATGTCCCTATCAAGGTCATTAATGTAGATGAGGAAGAGCAAGGTTATAAGGTATATCGAAACAAATTTGTCAAATTACAGAGATTTGACAAAAAGTGAATTTATAATTATTTTTGGTTACAATTAATGGTGTGTGTGTGTGTGTGTGTGTGTGTGTGTGTGTGTGTGTGTGTGTGTGTGTGTGTGTGTGTGTGTGTGTGTGTGTGTGTGTGTTGGGGGGGGGGGGGTTAGTTCCTGTCATTTAAAAAATTACAGAATAATATAATAATTTAGAGTATTTGGCAGATGCCCTCATCCAAAGCAATAGCATTATTAACTCATTCATAAACTGAACAGAGTAGGGTTAAGGGCCTTGCTCACGGGGGCCAACAGTGCCAGATTGGTGAGACTGGGGTTGAAACCCTTTGGATCAGTAATCCAGCACTTTAAGTACTCATCTACCATTGCATAGATCGCACTTTCACACTGATTTTTTTCTACCTTCATGTCCTCCTTATATCCGTACATCCATAATTCTTCTCTTTGGTCTTCCTCTCGGCCTTCTGCCTGGCTGTTCCAACCTCAGCATCCTACTACCAGTATAGTCACTATCACTCTGTACATGTCCAAACCATATCAATCTAGCCTCTCTGACTTTGTCTCCAAAACATCTTACATGTGCTGACCCTCTGATGTACTCATTCCTGATCCTATCCATCCTCGTGACTCCCAAAGAGAACCTCAACATTTTCATCTCTGCTACCTCCAGCTCTGCCTCCTGTCTTTTCCCCAGGGCCACTGTATCTAAACACATCACACCGGACACTTTTCTCCAACCATTCCAACCTGCCTGCACATGCTTCTTCACCTCTTTTCCACACTCTCCATTGCTCTGGATTGTTGAGCCTAGGTACTTAAAATCCTCCACCTTCGTTATCTCTGCTCCCTGTAACCTCACCGTTCCCCTTTGGTCCTTGTCGTTCACATACATGTATTCTGTCTTACTGAGGCTGACCTTCATTACTCTCCTTTCCAGGGCATACCTCCACCTCTCTAGATTTTCCTCCACTTGTTCTCTGCTCTCACTACAGATCACAATGTCGTCTACAAACATCATAGTCCATGGAGATTCTTGTCTAACTTCTTCTCTCAGCCTGTCCATCACCATAGCAAACAAGAAGGGGCTGAGAGCTGACCCTTGATGCAGTCTCACCTCCACCTTGAACTCTTCTGTCACACCGACAGCACACCTCACCATTGTCTCACATCTCTCATACATGTCCTGCACCACTCTAACATACTTCTCTGCCACTCCAATGCAGCTCCCTCTGGCCTTCTCTGTACTTCTCTATTAACATCCTCAAAGCAAACACTGCATCTGTGGTGCTCTTTCTTGGCATGAAACCAAACTGTTGTTCACAAATGCTGACCTCTGCCCTTAGTCTAGCTTCCACTATTCTTTCCCATAACTTCATTGTATGGCTCATTAACTTTATCCCTATGTCGTTGCCACAACTCTGCACATCTACCTTGTTCTTAAAAATGGGCACCAGCACACTTCTCCTCCATTCCTCTGGCATCCTCTCACTCTTCAAGACCTTGTTGAATGTTCTTGTCAGAAAATCTACTGCTACCTCTCCTAGACACTTCCATACCTTCACCGGTATATCATCAGGACCTTTCCACTCTTCATCCTCTTCAATGCCCTCCTCACTTCTCCCTTACTAATCTCTGCGACTTCCTGGTCCTCAACAGTCACCTCTTCTACTCTTTTTTTCTCTATCATTTTCCTCATTCATCAGCTCTTCAAAGTAGTCTTTCTATCTTCCCAGCACACTTCTGTCATCAGTCAATACATTTCCCTCGCCGTCCTTAATCATTCTAACTTGCTGCACGACCTTCCCATCTCTAGTTCTCTGCTGTGCCAACCTGTATAAATCCTTTTCTCCCTCTTTACTGTCAAACCTAGCATACAAGTCATCATACGCCCTCTGTTTGGCCTTTGACACCACTACCTTTTCCTTACGCTGTGTCTCCCTGTACTCCTGTTTACTCTCTTCACTCCTCCCAATGTCCCACTTCTTAGCTAACCTCTTCCTTTGTACACACTCCTGCACTTCCTCATTCCACCACCAAGTCTCCTTATCTACTGTCCTTCCAGAGGACACAGCAAGTACTCTCCTACCTGTCTCCCTGATCACATTAGCTGTAGTTGTCCAGTCATCTGGCAGCACTTCCTGACCACCAAAAACCTGTTTTAACTCCTCCTTGAAGACAACACGACACTCTTCCTTTTTCAGCCTCCACCACTTTGTCTTCTGCTTTGCCTTTGCCTTCTTCACCTTTCTCACCATCAGCATCATCCTGCACACCACCATCCTATGCTGTTTGGCAACACTCTCACCCACTACTACTTTGCAGTCACTGACTTCCTTCAAATTACATCGCCTACACAAGATGTAGTCTACCTGTGTGCTCCTACCTCCGCTTTTATAAGTCACCCTATGCTTCTGTCTCTTCTGGAAGAAAGTATTCACCACAGCCATTTTCATCCTTTTTGCAAAATCAATCAACATCTGTCCTTCTGTGTTTCTGTCCTGGATACCAAACCTGCCCATTACTTCCTCGTCCCCTCTGTTGCCTGCACCAACATGTCCATTGAAGTCTGCACCAATGACCACTCTTTCACCTCTGGAGGTACTCTGCATCACTTCATCTAACTCACTCCATAATCTGTCCTTCCCTTCTATCTCACATCCTGCCTGTGGAGCATAAGCACTAACAACATTGAACATCACACCTTCAATTTCTAACTTGAGACTCATCACTCTGTCTCACACTCTTTTCACTTCTAGAACATTCCTGACCAACCCCTCATTCAAAAATGACTCCTACTCCATTTCTCTTCCCATCCACACCATAAAAAAACAGCTTAAACCCTGCTCCTAAGCTTCTAGCCTTGCTACCTTTCCACCTGGTCTCCTGAATGCACAGTATGTCCACCTTCCTCCTCTGCATCATGTCAGCCAGCTCTCTACCTTTTCCTGTCGTAGTTCCAACATTCAAAGTCCCTACTCTCAGTCCTAGACTCATGCCTTTCCTCTTCTCTCGCTGCCTGCAGACATGCCTCCCGCCTCTCCTTCTTTGACCAACAGTAGTCCAATTTCCACCAGCACCCTGTTGGTTGACAGCACTAAGAGCGGTCGTTGTTAACCCAGACCTCGACCAATTCGGTATGACATTTGTCTTGACGGTTTATGTTCTGTATTTTGGCAAAAGTTTTACACCGGATGCCCTCCTGTCACAACCCTCTGCGTTTATCCGGCCTTGGGACCGGTGTGAGGATGGGAACTTGTTTGTGCCCATCCTCACAGCTGCATTACCAAACCCTGCCAACCTCTGATAGAAATAGAATGAAGATCCACACATGGCTTTTGGCAAAGGCGGTGCATTGCACATCTGCCTCACAGCAGGAAGGTCCTAGGTCTGATTTTCGGGCTTGGGGTGTTTATGTGTGGCGTTTGCGTGTTCTCTCCATGCTTGCATTGATTTCTTCTGGGTAGTCCGGTTTTCTTCTGACAGTCCAAAACATGCATAGTAGCCTAATGGGCTGTTCCAAATTGCCCCTAGGTGAGTGTGAACTTTTGTATGAGTATTGGCCTTGTGGTGGCAATCTGTTCAGTGTGTACTACAAACTCACTGAGATGAGCGCCAGCCTCCCCACGACCCTAATTAGGATTGAGTGGCTTCGAAAATGAATGAATGAAACACTCAGCGCAAACCTTCACCAGTCCAGCAATCCCCACAAACAACCAAAATCATTTCCTTACGTCCCTTCAAAGCGCCACCCACGTCTGGTAGAGATGGAATAAAATCCGCCTGTAACTGATAACCCCCCCCCCCCCCCCCCCTTGCTGTCCCTGCTGCAAAACAACACTTCCAAAAAAAGTTTTCACAATGTTAAAGAGACATTGAAAAAATCCTGGATACAGAACACACAAACACTCTCCCCTCCTTGTTGAACCAAACAAGTTTATGATTATTCTTCATGAACCATCTATCGTACAAGTTTCTGTGAAAGTTTCTGTTTGTTGTAGAAATGATAATGACTGATGTAGAAAATTAAAGCAACACCATCAAGCCAATGTACAGAATCCAGCAGCAAAGTAATCTACAGTCTATATGGTACACTAACCTACATTTCTCTGAATCTGAATCTACAGGGAACAGCGACTCACAGGAATCCTCGTCTTCGTCCTTACCGGAGTCTCCATCTTCCTCGCCCCGGTTCTGCAGGTACCACTTCATCTCAGCTGCCCATGGTGATCTGTTAATTAAACAGAATTTAAAGGTCCTGCTCTCAGAACAACTCCAAGCCTGTAAGGTTTTTGTATTCATAACCTCGGATGAAATCAACTAGTAGATCCAGCTAGCACTCAGTGGGGGGGGTTCTCTAATGGCACCTGAGAGGAAACATCGACTTTCTTTACCTGTTCAGGATGGCTTGGGAGTGGATTTGGCAGTGATGATTGATGCTGATGTAGCAGGACTTCCATTCAAGTAGAAATGCGCCATTTTATAAAATAGAGCGAAAGCCCTTTGGTCTGGATGATTAATTAAGTTTATTAAAGTATTTCATGCAGAATTTGGTGGAAATGAATGCTAACGCTAATGCTAATGCTAGTTTTCTGTCTTCAGTTCATCCCGATGCCTGTGCTCTATGGTGTGTTTCTCTACATGGGTGTGGCCTCTCTTGGGGGCATCCAGGTGAGCAAGATTCTTTACCATTAGCCAT
>CM045734.1:6822981-6870481 GCA_024760905.1 Plotosus lineatus | reverse complement strand
AATATTGAGATGAACAAAGATAAATAATTATGTTTTTCTTTCTTTTACTATTTTCGAAGGATTTAATGCATGCTTCCTCGCAGCAGGGTTGGTTGTTTTGTTTTCCTCTGTGTTCTGCATTTACTTTAATGCTTGCTGTGTGCTTTCAACCTGAGTCACACTGTGCAGTGTTTTGTTTATTTATTTATCGATTTATTATTTATATTTTTATGAATAAAGGCTGGTTTTTCAGGATTTAGATTAATATAAAAAATCCCCACTGACAACAATAGGGTTCTCCATTTAGACCCTCAATCTATGTTATGGTGCATAACTGTTTTTTGTTTGGTTTGTTTATCGTTCATTTTCTGTAACCACTTAATCCTAATTAGGGTTACAGGGAGGCTGGCGCCCATCTCAGCCGACTGGGCAAGGGCAGATCGTAGAAACACGATGACGGCTATGCAGCTTCTCTTTACAAAAGTCAGCAATGGTTCTTTTACATGAATCTCTCACCATAGACAGTGAGAGACACGGCTGGCCTTTGATAACCCAGGCAGTGCACTGGGGGGACAGTGTCAAGAGGGGCTTGAACCCCCAACCTTAGGATCAGTGATCCAGCACCCTTACCACCAGGCCACCACTGCCCAGCTTGTTTGTTTTTATTTTGTTTTATTTAAATGTATTTTTTTAACGGAAATGTAGAGAAGCTAAAGAGCCTGAGTTCACCACTAAACCTGTTCGGGGGCGGCGGAGGAGGGGTGGGTACTTAAGGTTGGAGCAACCTGTGTCCTGAATATCCACATCATTTTGTGGTGCTTAAAATCCGATCCTGTCACATTCCATCTCTGGCTGTTCTGAATAAAAAGGTACACAGTACTCACACCTGGATATATTTACCTTTGTTGAGTTTTTATTGGTGGAACATCTAACCATAACTTTATCACATCATGACGATGTCAAATTTTCCAACTGATTATTCATGATATTTTTTTTTTAGGAAAGATAAACCTTGGGACAAAGAACAACCCAGCTAGGTTTGAGGTGGATCCGAGACACGGTGTGGGCGGATCCATGAAGTTGAGTTTCGCTTTTGCCAACAATGCAAAACGCTACATTTAGTTGTGGCTCATTTCTGTAACTGATTAATCCTAATTAGGGTCGTGGGGAGGCTGGCACCCATCCCAGCTGACTCCAGGCAAGGGCAGAGTACACCCCAGACAGCTCGCCAAGCCATAGCAGGGCGGAAACATGCTGACGGCTTTGCAGCGCCTCCTGTTGAAAGTCAGCAGTGGTTCTTTTACATGAACCTCTCACCATAGACAGTGAGAGACATGGCCGGCCTCTGATAACCCAGTTAGCTGCACAGTGTGCGGTCAGTGACCACCTGTGGAGAGTGGGGCTTGAACCCCCAACCTTAGGATCAGTGATCCAGCACCCTTTACCACTGAGCCATCACTGCCCTATTTACTTTTGGAAAAATTAAATATTATCTTCAGCCCTTTTGAAAAACAACCTGTGATTTTTTTTTGTTGTTGTTGTATGAATTTTATCGGCGCTACGACAGGAGGAACTGATGTAGGTTTAGGTGAGCTCGATCTGAAACCTGCATAGTTAAGCTCACAAATGAAATATGTCGTGTATGTCTGTCATTAAGAAAATAGGTCCGGTCTGTAAGCCGAATCGTACAATGTTCTTACAAAAGTGATTGGATTATTGCGAGATGGAAATAAAACGCATACGATAGTCCTGTGATACTTCGTTGACATAACTGGCTCAGCCTCACACTCTCATAAAATATTATTCGATACATGTAGGTCTAGAAGGAAGTCCTGTAGGTGTACTGTAATCATCGTACGATTGTAAGAAAACCGTAAGAGTCTGACCACATGAGGTGACCAAAAACACGTATAAAATCTGCATGTTTATCGTAACACAACCATAGCATGTCGTAGCTGGTCCAAGAAAATGGGCCTGATGCAGAGAGTTACCTACAAGATGAAAACATGTTTAACATCTTCAAAGCTCCGTGAAAAAGGTTCATCGCACAACAAGTGGGTTTCATATGACACGCCCACACCTGTCCTAGGAATTTACCCGATGTCACACCTGTTGTATAAGACAGGAGCTTTAGTGACCTTCTAGTTAAACATCACCTTGGGATCGTCTTTGAAAGCCAAACAAGAACCCAGCTAAGGTCTCGTCCATGGTGTTTGCTTTCAATGTGCAGTAAGATCCAACTCGAGAACAGAACGTGGACGAAACAAAAAAGTTCAATTTTCTTAGACTGAATTTATTGTGGCTTTATAAAAGGGAATTTGAGATCATTCTGGCTTGTGTGTTTTATGGTTTTTGTTCTGGTGAAGAAGACATTACTCATCCTGGTTCTACAAAAAAAAATGGTGTTACTGTAGAAAAGAGTTATAGAACCTCATCTGATAGAGAACTTTGAAGAATTATTGCACTCGCTACCGATTTTTCATCTCTGATACAATCTTGGCGCCGGAATAGCAAATGAATAACAATCCAAATCCATTCATCTGGCCCACGCCGCCCCGAGGAGAAATGAAAAGATAAACTCATGCAGAGTTGGCTTCTGACACGGGCACAACTCAACTCTGATGAGATCACGTCGCAGAACTGGGACATTTCTGGTCAAAAATTGAACTACCACATAATTAATGTGTCATTTTTTGGCGTATAGTACGGTATGACTGCTGCCATAATTGGCTCCTCTGAGTGTGACCTCAAGCCGCGTTGGCTCTATCCACGTAGTGAACTCAGGCTTTTACCCTTTCTCCATTTCCCACCTCCTTTCCTTCCATCCCTCCATCTATCCATCCATCCTTCCAACTCTTGTGAAGTGCATACAGTGATTATGGTGTCTGCATTGTTGGTAAAGATGCATGGTCTGGATAATGATATAAATATATATATATATATATATATATATATATATATATATATATATATATATATATATATATATATTTCCAAACAAAACCATAATTAATCCTTGACGGAAAACAGCCTCAATTCTGGCCCATAATCCAGCCTGGAATGATGGTGATGATCTCATCCAAACCTCGCAGTTATATCACAGAGATACTTGAATGAAGCCGAATGTCAGGAATGATATGAACCAGACCTTCAGGGTTAGATGTATAAGTATTTGGTTGTTTATCAAGGTTAAAAAGTTTTTTTTTTCAGGTGGTGGATTCACAGTGATGTGGGAATTTATTCCGTATTAAAACATCCAAGGCTTCTTCTCACATCGGCTTCTCGTTTTCATCTAATCACAGAAACCAGACTTGCTTCTGTTTAGTATAGCTTTTCATGATTTGCTGTTGAGGTTTTTTTTTGTCTGATCTTGCCAAGCTTCACCAGCCTGGGGGTGTATTGCTTAGCACAGCAGCAGGAAGGTCCTGGGTTTGAGTCCCAGGCTTTGTGGGAGTTTTTTGTGTGTGGAGTATGTTCATCCCATACTTGTGGGGGTTCCCTATGGGTTCTCCAGTTACCTCCCACAGTTCAAAAACATGCACATTAGGCTTACTGGCTATTCCAGGTTGCCCCTAGGTGAGAGTGTAAGTGGTTGTGTGTATGTGTGTTAGCCCTGTGATTGGGTGAGGTGTTCAGCGTGTTCCTCACCAGTCCTCATGTTGACTAGGAGGTTCCAGCCACCTAGTAGGAGAATGAATGAGTGAGTGAGTGACAGACTGAATGTACAAGTGAATGAGTGTGCAAGTGACTGAGTGTGAGTGAATGAGAGCATGTGTGTACGAGGGCGTGATTCTGTAAATGTGAGTGAATGAGTGAGTGAAGGAGTGTGTGAATGAGTGAATGAGAGTGAGTAAATAAATGAGAATGCGAATGTGTGAATAAATGAGAGAATGTGGGTCTATGAGTGAATGAGTGAGTAAATAAATGAGTTTGAGTCAGTAAATAAATGATTGAATAAACGAGTGTAAGTGAATAAATGAGTGAATGAATGAGTGAGTGAAGAAATGAGTGAAAAATGACTGAGAGTGAGTGAGTGAGAGTGAGTGAGTAAATAAATCTGTGGCTGTGTGACTAAATGAGTAAAAGAAAATAAATTAGAGTATGTGAGTGAGTGTATGAGTAAATGAGTGAGTTAATAAATGAGAGAGGTAATTAATGAGTGAGTGAATGAGTGTGTGTTAGTGAATAAATTAGTTTGAGTGCATGAATGCGTGAATGAGTCAAAGTGAGTGAGTGAATGTGTTAATGACTCAAATGTGAGTGAGTGAATGAGTGAGTGAATAAATGAGTCAATGAGTGAGTGAGTGTGAGTGAATGGGTTTGTGTGAGTGAATGAATGTGTATGAGTGAATGAGGGAATGTGAGTGAGTGAATGAGTATGCATGAGTAAATAACTGAGTGTGGGTGAATGTGTGAACATGAGTGAGTGAATGGGTTTGTGTGAGTGAACAAATGAGTGAGTGATTCAGTGAATAAATGAGTAAATAAATAAGTGTGAATGAGTGAATGTGTGAGTGACTCAATGAGTGTGAGTGAATAAATGCGTGAGTGAATGTGTGAGTGAATGAGTGTAGATGAATAAATGAGTGTGAGTGAGTGAGAGTGAGTGAATGAGTGTGAGTGAGTGAGTGAATTAATGAGTAAGTGAATGACTAAATGTGTGAGGGAATCAATGAGTGTGAGTGAGTGAATAAGCAATTAAATAAATAAGTGTGAGTGAATGAGTGTGAGTGAGTGAATGCATGAGGGATTAAATGAGAGTGTGAATCAGTGAATGTGAGTGAATAAATGAGTGTGAGTGACTGAATGAGTGAATGTGAATGGGCGAGTGAGTGGGAATAAATAAAGGAGTGTGAGTGATTGAATAACTGAGTGAATGATTGAATGAGTGAATAAGTGAGTGTGAGTGAAGGAGTGACTGTGATTGAATAAATGAGAATGGATTTGTGTGATTGAATGAGTGAGTGAGTGAGTGAATGGATTTGTGACTGACTTAAATGAGTGAGTGAATGAGGGAGTGTGAGTGAGTGAATGAATGAGTGAATAAATGAGTGTGAGTGAATGGGTGAGTGAATAAATGAGTGTAAGCGAATGAGTAAATAAATGAGTGAGTGCATTAGTGAATGGGTTTGTGTGAGTGAATAAATGAGTGTGAGTAATTGAATGAATCAATGTGTGTGAGTGAATGAGTGAGGGAGGGAGGGAGGGAGGGAGGGACGGAGGGAGGGAGTGATTGTGAGTAAATAAAAGTGAAGGAATGTGTGAGTGAATAAATGAGTGTGAGTAATTGAATGAATCAATGTGTGTGAGTGAATGAGTGAGGGAGGGAGGTACGGAGGGAGGGAGTGATTGTGAGTAAATAAATAAGTGAATAAATGAGTGTGAGTAATTGAATGAATCAATGTGTGTGAGTGAATGAGTGAGAGAGGGAGGGAGAGAGTGATTGTGAGTGAATAAATGAGTGAAGGAATAATGTGTGAGTGAATAAATGTAAATAAATGTGTGAGTAATTGAATGAATCAATGTGTGTAAGTGAATAGGTGAATAAGTGAATGAGTGAGTGAGTGAGTGAGTGATTGTGAGTAAATAAATGAGTGAAGGATTAATGATTGTGTGAGTGAATAAGTGAGGGGCAGCGGTGGCCTGGTGGGAAAAGCGCTGGATCACTGATCCTCAGGTTAGGGGTTCAAGCTCCATTCTCCACGAATGGTCACTGTTCCCCCAGTGCACTAACTGGGTTATCAAAGCCCGGCCATGTCTCTCAATGTCTATGGTGTGAGGTTCATGTAAAAGAACCATTGTTGAATTTCATCAAGAGTAGCTGCAAAGCCGTCAGTGAGTCTCTGCCCTGCAATGGCCTGGCGAGCCGTCCAGGGTGTACTCTGCCCTCACTTGGAGTCGGCTGGGATGGGCACCAGCTTCCCCGCGACCCTAATTAGGATTAATCAGTTACAGTATGAATGAATAAGTGAGTATGAATGAGTGTGAGTGAGTGAATGAATGAGTGTGAGTGGGTGAGCGAATGAATAAATTCTTGAATCTACCACAGAGAGGCAGAGTGGTGTAGTGCTTAACAGGTCCATCTAAAGTAAGGTCTTGGGTTTGAGTCCCAGGACTGGCCAGAGCATTTCTGTGTGGAATTGGAATATTGTCCCAGTGCTCGCACGTGATTCCTCCCGGTTCTTCTGTACGTCTAGACATGTACGTTGGACTTATCAACTCTTCTAGATTGGCCCTAGGAGTGAGACCGAGTGTGATTGGGTGTGGTGAACTGTTCAGGGTGCACCCCACTTTCATCCAGAACTGGCTGAGATAGGCTCCAGCTTCCATGCACCCCTAGTAAGATAAAGTGACTTGGCAGCTGAAGGACTCTACCGTTAGTAAAAGCTCCATCAGCTCCAGTTAATTTCCTTTGACATTAAAATATTATTTTTGATGTACATAGCTGCCGAGGTACATAATGAACAGAAATGACCCATGAATTAGCGTAAAGGGAATTCTCTCGCTAGCGTCGCCGTCTTTCCTGCTTAACACTCCTCCTTTTGTGCTGCAAGCGTCCATGTCCCGAGAGGCAAGTATTAAAAACTGTATAGGACGCAAGGCTATTCTTCGCCTGCAGAGTTGATGCCACAACGCTGACACTTGACCTTTTGCCATTACCTCATCCTCCCTCTCATAACGGGACATGACCACTACGCGGCATCACCCTGCACTTGAAGATCTCCTGCCCATCCTCGCCAGCAGTGGCCACTGCCCAAGGCAGGGCCTGTCCGGTGCGGCAGGTGAAGATTGAGATGGACTCCGAGTACAGAGACATGGACACGGAGAACAGACACAGGAAATGGGTCATGAGCAGCGGAACCACTGTTTAACACGGGACAGTGGACTGTAGGTCTGCTGAGGGTCGTTAAGTGTTCGATTTATATTCATTTACTGCGTGTTCAAATCGATACTGATATGTCTTCATGTTTTTGCTGTTGATAAATACACTGTACTGCAGAGAATTGTGGGGAAAAGAAAAGAAATAAAAAAACGAGTTTCCCCACCCTCTCCACCCCATTTTTTTTTCTTTTCCTGCCTCTGTTTGCGGAAAAGAAACAACCAAATAATAAAATTATAAAATAAACATTTTATTTAATCCAAAGTAAATTTAACTTCAAGGTATTTACAATGATCATTACACTTACATCACAACTTTAAAGGTGCGGTGTGGGGTTTTGCGGTTTAAAGATCCGTAATAATCCATTTATTTTGATTAAACCTTAAAAATATTCACAATGATTAACACAATTCAATAAAAAAAAAAATTAAGTTAAATTAGGCATTAGGATAAGAATTCAAATATGATTAATTTCACCTTGTTTTACTATATTTTAAAATATAATTTAGAACAATCCACTTCCATGTCAGGCTGGATGAGCTTTCTGGACCTGAAATTAGCTCCTCCCATAAAGGTTTAACCACCAATCCTTTTCCTGGAACACTTTTCATTTATGTTAAAACACACAGCTCGGTCTCCTCCTCCGTGAATCCGTCTCCGTAGCCGTCACTAGGGTGGAGTCGCGGAGCCCGGTTGCACATGGGGCAGAGACGGTTCCTTTGACGTGATGATCGCATCCAAAGCACCAGGTTCCAGCGGCACCCTGACGAGATGCGCAGAGCACCGTGCATGTGCTGGCCACGGTGGAGCACGCCCTCAGATACACGATGCTCCACCTCTACACACTCAGTGTCGCTCAGGGGTACCTAGCAATACACACAAAAACAGACATACATATACACAAATATCTATCTATCTATCTATATATATATATATATATATATATATATATATATATATACACACACACATACACACACACACAATATGTATATGTTTTCATTTTGTATGTATAATATATTTTCCAGTTAAGCTCTATGATGCCACTCCAACCGTCTCTTCTGAAGAAATAAGACTTTCTCCTGAAGAAACGACAGTTTCCTCTGAAGTGCCTGAAGGGAGTAATCATCTTAACTGTTGTAAAGCTGTTGTATTAAAGTCTTTTTCAATTATAATTCCAGTACAGTGCCTAAGTTAATGTTTAGAAAGTGTGTGTGGGCTTCCTCCCCGCTCCGGCTGAGGGGCGTGGCTGAGCTGCTTGGACTGAATGCAGTTCATACTTGAATTAAGTAATCTCATTTACTCCCTATAAACACAAACAGTACACTCACCTCAATTATAGCACGCTTCTTAAGTCCTTCCCCTTTGAATGTGAGGCGTTTGTTGCAGGTGACACACAGAGCTTGATCTTGCACACTTAAAAGATCAAAAGTCCGGATAAGCCGTGCTTCATTTCACAAGCTCCATTTGTCACCTGCCAACAAACGTGTGAGTTAATCCTCTGGCGTAGAGGTAAGCATGCTTGTGTTTATTGAGAGTAGATGAGAAAAGTGAAATTCAGGTGTGAGCCACAGAGCAGCTCAGCCATGCCCCTCCGGAGCAGACAGTTAGAGAACACAGCCGTCAAAATCAAAGTCTCCCAAAAACACAGACCAGAACAAAAAGAATATAAAAGAACATGAAATGTAATAAATTGGATAAACAAAACAAAATGATAAACATGCTGCACCACTGTACATAAAATCACACACAAACATTATAAACATTAACTTAGGTACTGTACTGGAATAATGATTGAAAAAGACTTTAATACTAGAGTTCTTTCAGATGATTATTCCTCTTCAGGCACTTCAGAAGAAACTGTCGTTTCTTCAAAAGAAAGTCTCACTTCTTCAGAAGAGACATTCAACGTCATTACCTTTTCTAGCGCTCAGCCAGAGAAGACGCACAGCGTTTGAGTGGCATCATAGAACTTAACAGGTAATTAAAACACACTAAAAAAAAGGCTCATTGACAACTTATGCGCGAATGAAGAAAAAGGGGCCTTACATCTCAACCAATCAGCAGGAAGGACAGCCATTGGCTGAAATTGAATGTCAGTTGCTTGGCAGTCCGCGAATATGCAAACCGTGAGTGCAAAACCGCGAATAGTCAAGCCCTCAACATTTGTGGGCGTTCGGTTCCAAGCCCTCTCGTGAATTGAGCTAATCCACGAGTTCTGTACCCAGAAGTAAAACCCCATGTATCATATTACATGCGCGAATGAGCAAATGGAAGTAAAATACTATGTATCTATTACATGCGCTAAAATATGCTTCTTAAACACGTTCTGTAGACAGTCTTACTCATTAATACAGTATTAATGTAGTAAAATGTAGTAATGATGAAAACTTTTCAATTTTTACTGTTATATTTATTGATGATAAAATATAAACATTATCCAGCATATACTGTTGTAAAGCACTCGTTTTAAAGTCTTTTTCAATTATTATTCCACTACAGTATCTAAGTTAATGTTTGTGTGTGATATTTTATGTTCTGTAGCATGTTTAACAAACGGTGTATATACATATACACACACACACACACACACACACACACACACACACACACGTACCTCACCTTATGGAATTAATCCGTTCCAGAACCTTTTTCGGAACCTGGATTTTTCGTAAATTGAACCGCATTTTACATCTAAAATGTGTGATTCGTTCCAAGGCCCCCAATACATCCCCTCTAAACCCTTTAAAAATTATAAAAGTATACCTTTTAATACCTCCCTCTGCTTCAATATCGTACCGATGGTAGACGGGTTTGGCCATATTCCTTTGCAATATCATTCAACCGCATACCACGAGCCCACTTCTTTTCACTCGCAGTGGGAATCACACGTGCACATACGTATGTGTGTGTGTGTGTGTGTGTGTGTGTGTGTGTGTGTGTGTGCGCACGCGCGTGTGTGACCATGTCTTCTTAGCAGTTATAATCTTACAAATGTTTATGCAAGGCTAAAAGCCTGAGCCAAAAAATAAAGTTGCAGTGAGCACACTCGAAAAACTCATGAAACAACTCTGTTCTTTACATGAAAAGCATTATGGGTGCTCCATAATAGCCAATAGTATGGAGCTGTGTCATCCCTCATAGCCAATGGGAGGCCAGCGGGGTGGGATGTTGGGAGATAGCCAAAGGGAGGGAGCTGCATTATCCCTCCAAGCCAATGGGAGGCCAGCGGGGCGCGATGTTGGAAGACTGTCAATGGGAGAGCAGCTCGTGCATTGTTTGAATGTTTGAATAGAGCATTTTGTAAGGAGAACTTGTTTTGTATACAGAGACAAAACATTTTGGAAAATGTTTTTTGTAACCCGGATTTTTCGTTTTCTGGGACTATCGTCAGGTGAGGTACCACTGCGTGTGTGTGTGTGTGTGCGCGCACTATATGTATGCCTGCACACTATGTAAATTTTTTCCTTTATTTGTCCAAAAACTTAATGTTTGTAAAGTGTTTTATTCTAAAATAAAAACCAGGGTTAAAGGTCATCTCTATGTTTCCTTGATTTTTTTTTTTTTTTAATGATTAACATCACCTGTCTCATATCCCCGAAGTACAGGTTTCCATCGGTGAAATCTTTCCCGAGCGAGATGTTCAGCGTGACCTCGGCGTTGTCGTAGTGGTAGCTCAGGTCTACGTCTTCATTCAGTGCGTATTTAACAGCGAAGACCTTGTGACTGTCCAACCATCTCCCACCGCATTCCGGGTAGAGCAGCGAGCTGACAGGCTTCAGGTACAGCTCTCTGAGTGGTGTGATCAGATCCTCGTCGAATCCCATCTCGTTCAGAAGAATCTGTGAGGGATGGGCAGGATAAAATCACTTGTTTCTAATAAACGGAGTGATGTGTACTGGTTGTTTAGACTTGTATAAACTGTGCGAGTTTATGTCCAGGTCTCGATCATGCTCTTCTTTAGGAGCAGAAGTCTGGGGTCACGCCAAACCATGATCAGACTCGGAAAGGAAAGCAGAGCCAAATAAGGTCGTTTCTCTTGCTCTCTATTTGATCCGTACAGTACGTTCTTCCACTTTTATTCATTTAAATTATCCATTGCCTTTTTTGCTCATTGCTCATTGCTCATTGCGTTTATTCACTTTAATCTTCTTTCTTTATTTATTTTCGGCTTTTTCCCCGTTCTCGAGAGTCGCCACAGCGAATCATCTGATTCGTACATTTAATTTGGCAGAGGTTTTTACGTCGGATGCCCTTCCTGTCACAACCCTTTAACAAGGGACAGAAACACGCTGACGGCTTTGCAGCTACTCTTTACAAAAGTCAGCAATGGTTCTTTTACATGAACCATAGACAGTGAGAGGCATGGCCCGCCTTTGATAACCCAGTTCGCTGCACTGGGGGGGGGGGCGTGACAACCTTGTGGGGACTTGAACACTAGACCACTACTGCCCCAGTTTATTCACTTTAATATAGTGATTATTAGGCATCCTGGACAATAGCTGTGCTTTCGTTTATAGGTTTTTTTTTTTCCACGTGTAACCATTTCCAGACAATATTTCGGGAAACAGAGATGAAAATAACCCAGGATAACCCAGGATGCTTCCTTTATTGAGTGACACGAACATCTGAGTTTTTATTAAACACTTTTCAGGGCCACGAACTGGATTTCGGTCCACCACTTGATGATAAGTGAGTGAGTGCTACAGAACTTTGTGGTCTGTGGATTCGATCTACACTGATTGGGCGGAGCATGTCGTTCAGGGAGATGATACATTGTACACAGCGATGCCTAAAGTATAATCAGTGATTAATAATAATCAGTAAAACTAATCTGCTGTCATATGGTTTCATAATCTTTACCCCGTAGTTGTTCATAGTGTTCGGTCGACCCTTCGGAGCCGCGGAACACTCAAAATGCTCCAGCTCTTCTACCAGATCCTTACAGAAATCCTGCGTGAACACTGGGAAGCGATATACTTTGGGTGCTGCAGACAAATAAATAATTAATAAGTAAATAAGCAACTGAACAAATAAGCAAGTCAATAAATAAAATACACATTTTTTCGTGTTCATATCCTTGTGAAGGAGCATCCACTGTCATCATTGAGATAATTCATTCGAAATTAATACTCGATGAAAATTCCAACCTGAAACTCTGCATGCAGAAGGGAATCCTTCTCCTTTTGGAATTTTATTTAAAGCAAAGCTGCAAAAAAAGGCAGCTTGCAAGTCGTAATAAATCAAATACGACTCACTAACTCATAATCACAATTTAGCATCTCATAATGATGACTTATTAACTCATACTCACAATTTAACATGTTAATGATCACTTAGTAACTCGTAATTATGACTTATTTCATAATCATGACTTACTAAATTTTTTTTTTTTTACATAATACAGAATTTGGCTGTCTTCGGTTATTACTGATGCTACTATGAAGGAGAACAGCCACTGGCTGAATTTGAATCACGTGACAGTTACTTGGCAATCTGCGAATATGCAGGGGCGCGAGTGCAAAACCGCGAATAGTCAAGGGCCTACTGTATACACACATGCATACATATTCTTTTCCTTTCGGTTTTTTCCCTTTATCAGGGGTCGCCACATCGAATGATTCGCACATTTGATTTGGTTCATAAGATTTTACGTCAGAAGCCCTTCCTGATCCAACCCTTTAGCAAGGGACAGAAATACGCTGACGGCTTAGCAGCTCCTCTTTACGAAAGTCAGCAATGGTTCTTTTACATGAACCTCTCACCATAGACAGTGAGAGACATGGCCCGCCTTTCATAACCCAGTTAGCTGCACTGGCGGGGGTGGGGGGTGGGGGGGGCAGTGACAACCTTGTGGAGAGTGGGACTCGAACCCCCAACCGTAGGATCAGCGATCCAGCGCCCTTTACCACCAGGCCACTACTGCTCCATAAACAATCATATACAGACGCTTCCCCACTTACGAACATCTGGAGATACAAACATCTGGTCCGAGGTCGAGAGTGAAAGTGAAATGAAATTGAAGAATAAGTAGTGATAGAAATGCAATAAAATCTGTAGAAATATATACCATAAATATAAGTATTAAATATGATTAAACATTATCCTGAGGTACACTTAATACTAAGCTCCGGCAGAGGGGCGTGGCTGGTCCGGGAAGAGAAGCAGAACCGATACATTTCTGAACTCCTGACAAAAGTTTCAAGGAAGAAACAAATTGACTGCAGTATTATAATGAACTGGATAAGAGTGAAAATCTCTGTTAATCCGATCAGATCTGCTGTGCTGTGCTTGAGAGGAACCAGGAGTTTAAACATGGGACATAATGATATTGATAATGTACAGATGATTATGAGAGAGAGAGAGGTTAAAAGTTTTCTAAGTGTTTAATTTCATGTCTCCCACTAGTATGAACTTTCCACTTGTGAGCTGGTAATGTGCACGCACTGCTCACAGAGGTCAGCACGTCTTGCACTGTTCCAGCGACGCACAGCCTGAAGCGCACGCGCGACCGCCACGCACCTCCAGATCCTACACAGATAACTTCATTATTCGGGACCGGTGGGTTAAATGGTGTGCCTTGGCGATGCTGAGTGGTTTTGATGTGCAGGATGATGTTTACTGCGGTGTCACAGTAGGAATGATGTCATTAACAATGATTTGTGATGGCTATGATTTAACACCATAAAGACTTTTAAAGCTTCAGGCGCGGCACGGGCAGCAGGTTGAGTCCAGTCAGGTCAACGTGGGGCTGAGTGAGACACAAACCATGAATCATATTGGGAAATGATTCACAAATAATCCACCAATAAAACAGAATTATGTAAGAAGCATTACACACACTTCGGGTAAATAAATGAATAAATCAGATTATCTTCATGTCGAAGTTCGATTATAGTTCTCCGGTGCTCCTTCCAAGGGCAACCCGAAGCTGAACAGTTCAATTGTCCAGTTGGTGTGTGTGTGTGTGTGTGTGTGTGCGAGAGAGAGATTGTACACAGTACAAACTTGTATAGGTTACTTATACAAGGTTTAAACATAAGTTCCCCTCTAAAGAATGCCCTGTAACAACTTACGAATAAATTCATCTAACGAACGGCCGTCTGGAACCGAACTCGGTCGTAAGCTGAGGAGCATCTGTATATACATACATACATACATACACACACACACACATACATAAATATAAATACATATATATATATATATATATATATATATATATATATACACACACACACACACACACACACACACACACAGATTCCTTACTTTCCGCAGTTAATTGGGAGTGAGATCCCCACGGGACCATTGAAATCAGCCAAGTAGGATCACTACCGACTGGCATATACGTGCATGTATATGTATATATAATATCAATAAATACATATTCAATGCTATAAATGCTTATAATGACAATTACCCATTCAAAAATAACATATGTAAATAAAATATAAATATACACACATACAGATGGTCTTGCATGAGAAGAAGACGACACACACACACACACACGATGCAGATGCAACAATGCAAGTTGTTTTGATGGGAGATTTTGGGTTGTTTTTTTGTTTTGTTTGTTTCGGGTTTTTTGCATAATTGTCCTCGTTTTTGTTGGATTTTCCTTCACTTTCCCCCCTATTGCTCTTTATTTCCTTATTTTTTTAATATTTTTTTTTTTTTTTTTTAATCGATGAATATTTATTTATTTAAAAACCACAATGCACTGAAGCCGCATGAATTGAAGTGCGAAGTAGCGAGGGTTCCCTATATAATATAATATAAAATATAAATATATATATATATATATATATATATATATATATACACACACACACACACACATATACAGGTATACCTCGACTTAAGTCGTTTTGAGTTAAGTTGTTCTCGATTATACATACATCTGTTTTGAAAAAATATGGAAAAATAAAAATTAATAAATTAAAATAAAGTTTACGTCATTATAATCATGTAATCACGCCCCACTATTTGAGAAGCACTGAATTGGCGGCAGCCCCAGCAAATTATACATATCCATCATCACGACGACATTACTGCCACAAGATTCAAATTTAGCCAATGGCTCAGAGTTTTGTTTCTCCCTCCTGCTGTTTGGTTGCAGATGATATGTACACCTTTGTTTTTTCTCCTTCACGCACATGTCATCGACGTGATTGCTTGAATTGTGAATTCACTTTTTTTTCGTGTGTTTTTAAGGATTATTTAAGCCCTATGATGTCACTCAAACAAGATTTCTGGGCTCCGCGGGTGGGGGCGGCACGTAACCCCCACGAATAATGGGGGCTTTCTGTATATCATATATATATTTAGTATATTAAATTTGGTAAATTTGGCATAGCTACAAGCTAATTCAATTTAAGTAATTTTCGATGTTGTCTCTCCTGGAACCAATTAATGATGTAAGCCAAGGTATACCTGTATATATATATATATATATATATATATATATATATATATATATATATATATATATAAATAAAATGCAGCCATGAGGTGGGGGGGCACTAATCAGTGTCTCTCCCCCTCATGCCGGTCCCAAGCCTGGAGAAATGCAGAGGGTTGTGTCAGGAAGGGCATCCGACGTAAAACCAATGCCAATTATTTATGATGCAAATCAAAAGTATTACCTCCATACCGGATCGGTCGAGGCCCGGGTTAACAACGACCGCCATCAGTGCTGTCAATCAACAGGGTGCTGATGGAAATTGGACTACTGTTGGTCGAAGACGTTGAAGAAGGAGAGGTGGGAGGCGTGTCCGTAGGCAGAGAGAGAAGAGGAATGAGTCTAGGACTGAGAGTGGGGACTTGGAATGTTGGAACTATGGGAGACACAGCGTAAGGCGAAAGTAGCAGTGGCTAAAGCCAAACAGAGGGCGTATGATGACTTGTATGATAGGTTGGATAGTAAAGAGGGAGAAAATGATCTATACAGGTTGGCACAGCAGAGAAATAGAGATGGGAAGGACGTGCAGCAAGTTAGATTGATAAAGGACAGAGAGGGAACTGTATTGACTAATGACAGAAGTGTGCTGGGAAGATGGAAAGAGTACTTTGAAGAGCTGATGAATGAGGAAAATGAGAGAGAAAAAAAGAGTAGAAGAGGTAACCATTGAGGAGCAGGATGTAGCAAAGATCAGTAAGGGTGAAGTGAGAAGGGCATTGAAGAGGATGAAGAATGGAAAGGCAGTTGGTCCTGATGCTATACCTGTGGAGGTATGGAAGTGTCTAGGAGAGGTAGCAGTAGATTTTCTGACAAGAACATTCAACAAGGTACTAGAGAGTGAGCAGATGCCGGAGGAGTGGAGGAGAAGTGTGCTGGTGCCCATTTTTAAGAACAAGGGAGACGTGCAGAGTTGCAGCAACTACAGAGGGATAAAGTTGATGAGCCATACGATGAAGTTATGGGAAAGAATAGTGGAAGCTAGACTAAGGGCAGAGGTCAGCATTTGTGAACAACAGTTTGGTTTCATGCCAAGAAAGAGCACCACAGATGCAATGTTTGCCTTGAGGATGTTAATAGAGAAGTACAGAGAAGGTCAGAGGGAGCTACATTGTGCCTTTGTGGATCTGGAAAAAGCATATGACAGGGTGCCAAGAGAAGAACTGTGGTATTGCATGAGGAAGTCTGGAGTGGCAGAGAAGTATGTTAGAGTGGTGCAGGACATGTATGAGAGATGTAAGACAGTGGTGAGGTGTGCTGTCGGTGTGACCGACGAATTCAAGGTGGAGGTGGGACTGCATCAAGGGTCAGCTCTGAGCCCCTTCTTGTTTGCTATGGTGATGGACAGGCTGACAGACGAGGTGAGACAAGAATCTCCATGGACTATGATGTTTGCAGATGACATTGTAATCTGTAGTGAGAGCAGAGAACAAGTGGAGGAAAATCTAGAGAGGTGGAGATATGCCCTGGAAAGGAGAGGAATGAAGGTTATCCTCAGAAAATCAGAATACATGTGTGTGAACGAGAAGGACCCAGGAGGAACGGTGATGTTACAGGGAGCAGAGATAACGAAGGTGGAGGATTTTAAGTACTTAGGCTCAACAATCCAGAGCAATGGAGAGTGTGGAAAAGAGGTGAAGAAGCGTGTGCAGGCAGGCTGGAATGGTTGGAGAAAAGTATCCGGTGTGATGTGCGATAGGAGAGTGTCAGCAAGAATGAAGGGAAAAGTGTACAAGATGGTGGTGAGGCCAGCGATGTTGTATGGCTTAGAAACAGTGGCGCTGAGGAAAAGGCAGGAGGCAGAGCTGGAGGTAGCGGAGATGAAAATGTTGAGGTTCTACCTGGGAGTAACGAGGATGGATAGGATCAGAAATGAGTATATCAGAAGGACGGCCCACGTAAGATGTTTTGGAGACAAAGCCAGAGAGGCTAGATTGAGATGGTTTGGACATGTACAGAGGAGGGATAGTGAGTATATTGGCAGTAGGATGCTGAGGTTGGAACTACCAGGCAGAAGGCCTCGAGGAAGACCGAAGAAGAGATTTATGGATGTGGTGAAGGAAGACATGAAGGTCGTTGGAGTCAGAAAAGAAGATGCGGAGGACAGGGTGAGGTGGAGGCGGATGATTTGCTGTGGCGACCCCTGAAGGGAGCAGCCGAAAGTAAAAGAAGAAAGAAGAAGAAGATTATATATATATATATATATATATATATATATATATATATATATATATATAGACACACACACACACGCCTCGGTTTCTCGGACTTCGGTTTAACGGATTTCGGATGCAACGGACAAAATCTGTAGCTTCCGACTAGTCCGGATCATCCGGACGTGGGCTGTTGTTTCCGAAAGTGACCGCCAGATGACCAGACTGGCTTGAAGAAATCTCACGCATTTAAATCTATTCATCTACTTTCAATGCCACGTCACTGTGGCGCGAAGCGGAGAGCAAATCTTTTCTGTGTGCGGGCGGGTCCGATACCTTGAAACTCTAATTTTATTGGACTCACACTCTGCAGTGTTTATGTGACAGGAAGCACGTCCCAAGTTTTGGCAATCAGCTGGCTGTGGGTTGAAGTTTTTCCATGTCTGTCCATTTGTGTTTGCTTGCCAGCTGTGCTTGACTTCATGGAAATGAGCAAATCAAAACGAGGGAAATTTCTCTCTTTACTCAAAACTAACATGTGCAGTCTGAGGCTGTTGTTATAATTAAATAAAATTAGAGTTTCACGGTATCGGACCCGCCCACAGACTGGAATACAGAAGGGATTGGCTCTCCGCTGCACGCCACAGTGACGTGGCAGTGAAAATAGATGTATGGATTTAAATGCACAAGATTTATTCATCTGTTTTTATTTTATTTGATGGCTTTTTTTGTATTTTTATTTAAATGACAGTGAAATGTTGTATTCGTTATTCTGTTAAGAAAGGCCACCTGATTTATCTGAGAGCCAGATACAGTCATCAAAACAGCCACATCTGGCTCACGAGCCATAGGTTCCCGACCCCTGATTTTATATATCTCAGAGGATTAGATTTTAAAATATGTATTTTTTGGCTCTCTTAATCAAAAAAGTTCCCGACCCCTGATCTTATACTCTACCTATACTCTGTAAATGTACACCATATTTGCAGATTACATAGTGTGTTTAAGTAAAAGTTTTTCGTAACGTAATTGCTGAAATATATGGAATCGGAAACTTCGGACAATTGGGTACTTCGGACCAGTGTTCCCCCTATTAGTCCGTTAAACCGAGGCATGAGTGCATATATAGTCGAGCTCCGACTTACGAAACCCCCTGGGTACGAAAATCCCGGGTTACAAAAACCATATTCCTTAGTTTTCGTCCCCAGGATATGAAAACAACCCCCTCTTACGAAAAGAAATTCAAAATTCAAACGCGCCAATCAAAATTTCACACGATGCGCAAGTTGCTCTCATTGGCTGTCTCTCAACATCCCGCCCCGCTGGCCTCCCATTGGCTAGGAGGGATGATGCAGCTGAACTTCCTGTACCCATACTTCCTGTTTGTCACACATGTGAAGGAGAGTTGACTGTCGGCTTGTTTTGAGATTGATCATGCAGCGTTGTATTTTGTTATCACCAAAACCCCTCTACAATCGGGATGATATTGAACCAGAAGGAGAGCTTAAAGCGGAAATACGGTGACGGAGCAAGGAAGCAAGTTAATATTGAATGAGGAGCTCGGAGCTTTCAAACAGGTACTGTAATTCCGCTTTAAATACAACATCCCGAAACCCGGATTTTTCGTACCTAGGGGGTTTCGTAAGTAGGGGCCGACTGTATATATGTATGTAAGTAAGTTTTCTGTTGCGTTTTCCACTGTAATCTGGGTTGGATACAGATGAATAAATTCCTACCAGCCTCTATAGTGATGAGCTTCCGTAATCCCTCTTCACTGGCGCCTTCACCACAGCTGTATCTCACCAGTTCTACAAACTCAGGGGCCAAGTGGGATTCCTGTGCAGAAGAAACAACACGAAGCTTCACATCGCTGAGTTCAAGCGGGAACCTGCAGTGTTCCTGAGATCTGTACCCGTAAGTGGTAGACGTGCTGATGGAGGGGTCTGTACGTCTGTTTGATGAGTGATTTCCTCTTTGCTGACTGTGACGCGAGATTACGGCGCCTCTCGACTTCAACGCGGATCTGCGAGGGCATACGGCAACGATAACACCCATCACAATGAATTTTATACAACAAGCAGCCATCACAGTCACATGACAAACCGAGAGAGTGAAAGACTGTGTGGAAAGAGTGTGAAAGCATAAAAGAGAGAAAAGAGTGAGTGAGAAATAGATAAAGAGAGAGACAGAGTGAAATCAAGTGGGGGTGAGAGTGAGAAAAAGAGACAGAGTTTGAGAAAGAGAGATAAAAAGAAAAAAGAGTGGGACAGAGTATATGAAAGAGTAAGAGAAAGTATGTGTGAGAGAGAGAGAGAAAAAGAGCGAGTGAGAAAAAGTGAAATAGAAAAGAAAAAGAAAAAGAGACAGAGTGAGAGAGAGAGAGAGGCAGTGGTTGCCATTATAAATATCTCATGATTTGATAAGAATCGATTCCAGAACCGACTCACTTGTTGAAGAACAGCATTGTATTGCGCATCAGTTGCGCAGCCCAGAGACAGGAGGACCTGCAGTGGCATCGGAATAAACACGTGAGGATTCGAGGGGTTCAGAGTCAGAGATGCAAAGACGAGGATGTGGACTGTGATTTATTCAGAAATATTCTAACTGTCACCCAGGAAGCGGTCACCACAGCGTTTACATCACATAAACATCAGGAGCAGAAAAATCATCATGATAAACACATCTTAATGTAAAACATCATCTTTGTACAATGGTGCTGCACCAAGAGAGTAAATATAAACCCTGAGGACAACATTAACATTTTTAAAATAACTTTACAGAGGTCTCACTTACCGGATGGTAATCCGTTTCAAACTGCTCTTCTGAGATGAACCTCACATGGAGTTTATACTGATCTAGAAAAATATTATCAGTGTAGTAACAGCTGCACGTGAAGAAATTCTGCATGATGACGCAGTTCGTAGGTTTATAATATTAACCAATTAATTATTACATGTTTTATCGCATTTTATACGTGATTGCTGACAAATAAAGAACAAACATAGTATAATGTTAAAGGTTTGATTATTTGCTTTGGAGAAAAAAGTGAAAGTAATAAATTCCAGATTAAAAGGCAGCTTTTAAAAATTGACCAGAAGTCGGTTTGTTTAGTTCCGACAGTTTAATGTGTTCGGGCGGAAATATAACCCGGAGAGTTTTTGATAAATTTAGAAGCATTACAAAAGTATTTCATACTTTTAAAAATCTAATTTCTTTTTAATTGAATATAGTTTGATTCATAATTAATGCGATTAACAAACGTTGAGTTTTATTTGTTTTTGTTGTTGTTGTAGAATATAAATATGTTACTACTTCCTGTTCAAGTGCCCTACATAGTGTGCTCACATATAACGGCATCGAAACCTAGCAAGACTGCCCTTTGAAGGCCCACAAAAGTGTTTCGGGATCGACCCGGTGTACTTCCTGGTCCGTCCCTCTATGTGTTCCGCCTGTAAGGGGTCTGTTGTAATGGTTCTGTCGGGCGAAATGTGTTATCGTTGACAGTATCCGGTGCCGGGTATTGTTGATTTGTTTTGGTCTGTATGTGATGCTGAGGTTCTGGTGCTCGAGGAGTGATGCTGAGTGTGGACTCGCTTCAGGTGGCCGAGGAAGAGGTGGTGGAGTCGAGCTCCAGCCGTCTTGGGGACATTTACACACTGGTGGCAGAGGGCTGCTACCCACAAGCCATGAACCACATTCGGAAGAAGAACCTTAAACGATACGCGCAGAAATTTATCATCGAGGGTGAGCGGATGTGCAACTCACAGATTCATCACTCACTGATTCACACACACACACACACTCACTGATTCACTCACACACTCACTGATTCACTCACACACTCACTGATTCATTCACACAGATTCACTCACAGATTCATTCACACAGATTCATTCACTCACTGATTCACTCACTGATTCATTCACTCACTGAGTCACTCACACACTCACTGATTCATTCACACAGATTCATTCACACACTCACAGATTCATTCACTCACTGAGTCACTCACACGCTCACTGATTCATTCACACAGATTCACTCACAGATTCATTCACTCACTGATTCACACACACACTCACTGATTCACTCACACACTCACTGATTCACACACTCACTGATTCACTCACACACTCACTGATTCATTCACACAGATTCACTCACAGATTCATACTCACAGATTCATTCACTCACTGATTCACTGATTCATTCACTCACCGAGTCACTCACACACTCACTGATTCATTCACTCACAGATTCATTCACACAGATTAATTCACACACTCACAGATTCATTCACTCACTGATTCACTCACACACTCACTGATTCATTCACTCATTGAGTCACTCACACACTCACTGATTCATTCACACAGATTCACTCACAGATTCACTCACACAGATTCACTCACACACTCACAGATTCATTCACTCACTGATTCATTCACTCACTGATTCACTCACACACTCACTGATTCATTCACACAGATTCACTCACAGATTCATTCACACACTCACAGATTCATTCACACAGATTCATTCACACACTCACAGATTCATTCACTCATTGATTCACTCACACACTCACTGATTCATTCACACAGATTCATTCACACACTCACAGATTCATTCACTCACTGATTCACTCACACATTCACTGATTCATTCACTCACTGAGTCACTCACACACTCGCTGATTCATTCACACAGATTCACTCACAGATTCATTCACACTGATTCACTCACACACTCACTGATTCATTCACTCACTGATTCACTCACACACTCACTGATTCATTCACTCACTGATTCACTCACACATTCACTAATTCATTCACTCACTGAGTCACTCACACACTCACTGATTCATTCACACAGATTAATTCACACACTCACAGATTCATTCACTCACTCATTCACCCACACACTCACTGATTCATTCACTCATTGAGTCACTCACACACTCACTGATTCATTCACACAGATTCACTTACACAGATTCACTCACACACTCAGATTCATTCACTCACTGATTCACTCACACACTCACTGATTCATTCACTCACTGAGTCACTCGCACACTCACTGATTCATTCACACAGATTCACTCACACAGATTCACTCACACAGATCCACTCACACACTCACTGATTCATTCACTCACTGATTCACTCACACACTCACTGTTTCATTCACACAGATTCACTCACAGATTCATTCACACAGATTCATTCACACACTCACAGATTCATTCACTCACTGATTCTCTCACACATTCACTAATTCATTCACTCATTGAGTCACTCACACACTCACTGATTCATTCACACAGATTCACTCACAGATTCATTCACACTGATTCACTCACACACTCACTGATTCATTCACTCACTGAGTCACTCACACACTCACTGATTCACTCACACAGATTCACTCACACACTCACTGATTCATTCACACAGATTCACTCACAGATTCACTCTCACACACACACTCACTCACACACACTCACTCACACACACTCACTCGCACACACTCACTCACAGATTCACTCACAGATTCACTCTGAAATAGCCAGTTGAACAGTGGAAGGATGGGAAAGGACCATTAACAGACATCTGCGAAGATGGCTGGGTGTACCACCAAGTTTTACAAGCATGGGTCTGTATCAAAAGCAAGACTGGTGATGACTCTGAAGAACTCCAAAGATGAGATGATTAGGACAGCAGCCATAGAAACCTGTACAGGAAGAAAGTGGTCGGCCAGCCAGGGGGTAAACCAGGCAGAGAGTATGCTTAAACTAAAAGACATAATTGGCACAACAGCAGTTGGACAGCAGGGAACCGGAACTACTAACACCCCACGATGGTCCACTGCATCAGAATCAGAATCCAAATCATTTATTAAGGCAGTGAGAAGACTGATTCACAGATTCACTCATCGATTCACTCACTCACTCACACACACACACACACACATACACACACACACACACACACACACACACACTCTCTCACTCCTAGATTCACTCTCACACACACTGACTCAGATTCACAAGCACACTGACTCGGAGACTCGCACGCGCGCTCTGACTCGGAGACTCGCACGCGCGCTCTGACTCGGAGACTCGCACGCGCGCTCTGACTCGGAGACTCGCACGCGCGCTCTGACTCGGAGACTCGCACGCGCGCTCTGACTCGGAGACTCGCACGCGCGCTCTGACTCGGAGACTCGCACGCGCGCTCTTCATCAGCCATCATCATGATTGCATCTTTCACATTCTACTAGGGTTAACAGGAAATTTGGGCCATTTGAACTAAAATGGACTGTCACTTGAAAAATACTGAGGGAACTGAAACAAATATTTAATTCATCATGTTGTACACTGATCTATAAAATGCTTAAATTACAGTTTCCGATCTGTTCGCCATCAATACATATCATAATTCCAAAATATAGAAAAGGGCCCATGTTACCTCATGGGGCTGGTGGCTTAGTGGTTAGGGTGCTGCACTCATGATCAGGAGGTTGTGTGTTCAAATCCCACCTGGACCCTCTCTGTGCTAAGACCCCTGGGAATGGTCTTAACCACAAGCGTGCCCTGTTCACCCAGCAGTATAAATGGGTACCAGTAAACTCTACTGGGAAGGTAACCTGCGATGCATGGATGAGACTGGCGTCTCATCCAGGAGGAGTTGAACTCCTGGTCACTTCATGCTGCAGAAACCAGGGATAAGCACCGGTCCGATGAGCCACTATGGCTCGGGTGTAAAAAGCCCAGTGGACACCAGTACAATATTTTAAGAAAAAATAAGCATAACCAAAGGTGCATAAATAAAAATGTATTCGTAAGAATCTAAATAAATGTAGGAGTAGAAAGGAAAGAGAAAACCGTTCCCGAAATATCAAACCAATGTGCAATAAATAGTGTATCTACAGGAGGCCCCTAGGTGCCCCTGGTATCCACAAGGTATAATATCCAACAAATGGCCCCGACACACCTCTACACCTTCACTTTCTTTTAATCTCTCTGTCTGTCCACATGTATATGATTATCTTTGTGCTGTTCTTATTCTCTTTCTTGTTTTTTTTTTTTTTTTTTTTTTGCTGTGAATAAACAGGATGTTATCTCTCTATCAGACGTGTGAGATGTGAATCTTAAAAGGTAGGAATCCGAAGGGTAACTGTCAATCTCTCGCTGTAGATGGGCGTCTGTACTACGTGGGCATGAAGAAGGAGGAAAAGCGTGAGGTGGTGATCAATGCAGATCGCAAGCGTCAGATCTTCCTCGAGTGTCACTTTAATGAACTTGGACATCACCTGGGTCAGAAGAAAACGGTGCACCGCATCCAGAGCAAGTACTACTGGCTGGGCATCGTCAAGGACGTGGTGGACTGGGTGAGAGTGTGTGTGTGTGTGTGGGTGTGTGTGTGGCTGTAATATGTCTGTGATAACCAATGTCTTCCTTCAGATCAAAGTTTGTGAGACGTGTCAACACACAGAGCGGAACAAAAACATGGCGAGGACACCCAGGCCCCTAAAGGTAGATGGCCCTTGGGATACTGTGACTGTGGAAATAATGGGTACGTCATGTGGGTGTGGCCAAGTGCCAAATCACATGCTCTCACTTCATCACACGTTAATTAATTATTCCTGAGAGTTCTCGTCCTTCCTCACAACATCAAATTAGCGATTATGGCTACTGAGATGAAACGGATATGAGCAGGCTTCCTGATTTAAAAAAAAAGTCTCTGTGGTGTGTGTTTGAACCCAGGTCCATTCCCCTGCACTGTGCATGGAGGAAGCACTCACCTGGTCCTCATCACAGATTATTACAGTAAGTGGGTGGAGGCGTTTCCTGTCCAGAACAGAGACTTCCTTTGTGTGGCAAGATGCATTTCATCGACTGTTTATCGGTAACAAAAAACCCTGCTGTCCTTCCGAGCATTTGTTTTTCTAGCACGCTGTCATCATCGTGTGTGTGTGTGTGTGTGTGTGTGTGTGTGTGTGTTACAGGTATGGCTCCGTGAAAACCATACACTGCTCACAGAACACAGACTTTTGTGCAGAGGTAAAACCCCTGAAATCACGCTCATTATTGAAGGCGTGTGCTTATGCATGTAATCATGTAATGTCGTGTTGCCAGGTGAGCAATCTGCTGACCGAGCGCTGGAGTTTGCATCTCAAAGTCCAGCACAACCCTCTGCTGGAACGAACAAATGCCCTGCTGAAGGACACCATACAGCAGGTGGTGGTGGAGAAACAGGGCGAGTGGGACGATTTTATCGATCCTGTTCTCGCACTCTTCAGGACATCGGTGAACCCGATGACCAATTTCACGCCCTACTGCCTGATGTTTAACCGCAAAGCCAATACGCCCAGTGAGGTAGGATGAGACAACTGTTATGATACTTATTTTGCCCGGTGCAATGGGTTTAAATATGGCGTAGGAGTGCTGCTAATGCTCTTATTAATTGTGTTATGAGATCATTTCCAGATGTGTAGTAAAGTTACATGTGATATGGAATAACAATATTCTAATTGGTATAAACCAAGCTGTACATTGTTGGACCTGAGGATGACATGAGAAGTCCATGACCTACAGTGGCTTGCAAAAGGGTGGCATCGATTTGTATGTCTTCTAATATTGCCCTGTACAGACTCTCCCCGACTTACGTTTTTTCGATTTTAGGTTTTTTTATCCCCCAGAAAAAAGTCAAATTTTGAGTTTAGACGTACCGACATAGTATGCTGACGTAATGGTAATGACGCAATGATGCTGCGTCCATTGTTTACAAAAGACAGACTGAGTGCCCCTCCTTCCCAGTTCAGTTATATATCAGTTATATAGCATGTTACCCTTGTGTTAAGATGTCGTCTCTGTGATCTGTGTTTGCACTGTTTTGTGGACTTTTGTAACCCTAAGCAAATATGGTTGGTCAGAAGCATAAGCCTACTAGTATGGGTGCAAGTCTCATACACAGACATAAATTAACTATCTGCTCGGATCAGCGCGATCTACCATGCATACTCAGTTAAGCAAAGAGAGTTGTAAAATGAATGAAAATCCGAATCCAGGAAAGAGCTCTCTGCTCTGCTGGCTCCACATCAGCATCAGTGCAGGCTGTGTTCTAAACGAGTTCAATGGCACCCTTGCGCACTTGAAAGACTGGAAGTCCATATAACCCACAGCAAGTACACTACTTTTGCAAGTACACTACTTTTGCAAGTACACTACTTTTGCAAGTACACTACTTTTGCAAGTACACTACTTTTGCAAGTACACTACTTTCGGTATTGAGCGCTTCACATATTCTAAGCTTGATTGGCTGTTTTAAGCTTAATGTAAAGTGATTCGGTATAAATAAGTGACTTATTTGAAATGAATGTTGATATTATTTGATATATTTGATATTATTTTACAATGTTATGTTTATAATAATTGATTTAGGGTTGTTTTATGAGATACAATAATGGTATTTATAGATGTATAGTACAGTATGAGCGTCACACGTCATACATCACTGTAAGCACTTACGTTCACTTTCAACTTATGTTCGACCATCCGGAACCAATTAAAAACGTAAGTCATGGAGCGTCTGTATTTAGCTCTGTCCACCTTCCCACCAACTCTGGTTCCCTTTCCATTGTTGAGAAAAAGCATCCCCACAGCATGACGCTGCCACCATCATGTTTCACTGTGGGAATAGTGTATGCCCATTATTATTCAAGATGGTTCAGTGTTTGTTGGACCTGTCAGAGGGGCCTTTAACTCCCACCTCCGGGTGACATGGAACCTGAATGAGCCATGTTTCGTGCCTACATTGCTGTAGCTGTGGCGGAAGGCCGTCGGTGCCTGTCTTGGCTGTAACCACTGATCCTGGTGGTGAACACCTACGGTGAAGGGGGCTGTCCCGCTGAAAAAAGAGGCCTATCACGTCTTATTGACCTGTGGAACCCCTGAGGCAGCAGACAGCTGATGCAAAATGTCAGGCATTTTATTAGTTCAGTGAGGGCCTGGAAACCAATTATCAGTTAGTCTCAAAAAGATTCTGGATCATCATCCAACACCGCTGGAGGGGGAAGCAGTTCTCCACAAATACTGTTTACAGTGGTGAGCTGCTTACCTCGATTGGGGATGTTGTCAGGAGGTGGCAGGAATACTTCGAGGAATACTTCCACCCATCACTGGAGCTCAGGTAGTCAAAAAGCTCCGTGGTCGTCGGGCTTCAGGGATGGGTGAGAGTATCCCTAAATATCTCGGGGTTCTGGCTGCTGTAGGACTGTCTTAGTTGGCACTTCTCTGCAATACTGTGTGGTCATCTGGGGCCATAACTCTGGATTGACAAACCAGGGTCATAGTCCCCCTTTTTAAAAGGGTAGACCGGAGGGTGTGTTCCCATTATCGTGGAATCACAACCCTCAGCCTACCCAGTAAAGTGTATGCAGGGGTGCTGGAACCTCGGATTCAGGAGAAGGAACAACATTTTCGTCCTGGCCGCGGCACTCTCGACCAGCTCAATACATTCTACATCATCCTGTAGGGGGCATGGGCGTTTGTCCAATCTGTCCACATGTATTCTGTGGATTTAGAGAAGGCTTTTGACCATGTCCCTCGGGCTATCTTATATGTCGTGCTCCGGGAGTATGGTGTTCCGGATCCGTTGCTACGGGCCATTCGGTAACTGTATTACTGGATCCAGAGCTTGGTCTGCGCTGGGAACAACAGGTCGAATTTGTTTCCTGTGAGAGTTGGAGTCCGCCAAAGCTGTCATTTGTCACTGATTCTGTTCATAATTTTTATTGACAGAATTTCTAGGTGCAGCCAAGGCATTGAGGACTGCAGTTTTGGTGGCCATTGGATCTCGTCTCTGCTTTTTGCAGATGACATTGTCCTTTTGGCTTCACCAATTCAGGACCTCCAGCTCTGATTGGAGTCATTCGCGGTCGATTGCCAAACGGTCGGGATGAGAATCAGCACCTCCAAGTCCAAGGCCATGGTTCTCAGTCGGAAAAGGGTGGAATGCACTTTCCGGGTCTGGAATGAGGTTCTGCCCCAAGTGGAGGAGTTTAAGTATCTCAAGGTCTTGTTCACGAGTGAGGGATGAATGGAGTGGGAGCTCAACAGGTGGATCGCTACAGCCTCTGCTGTAGCTTGTACTGATCCGCCGTGGTGAAGCGTGAGCAAGGCAAAGCTCTCAATTTAACAGTCGATCCATGTTCTAACCCTCACCTATGGTCACGAGATTTGGGTAGCGACCGAAAGAACAAGATCGTAGATACAAGCGACTGAAATGAGCTTCCTTTGCTAGGTGGCTGGGCTCTCCCTTGGAGCTAGGGTGAGAAGCTCAGCCATCTGAGGGAGTTTGGAGTAGAATAGCTGCTCCTCCGCGTTGAGGTGGCTCAGGCATCTGATAAAAATGTCTCTTGGCTGATCTCAGAATTCCTCGTTGCCCAGAAGAGCTGGAGGAAGTGGCTGGGGAGAGGAACATCTCGATCTCATTACTTCAGTTGCTGCCCCCACTACTTGACCCCAGATTAAATGAAGTAACATGAAGATGAAGATAATAACTAAAATAATAAATCTATAAAAAAAATCAGCACTGCTAGACTTCTAACAAGAAGTGTGTGCAGCAGGTATGGCACTAGCGGAGATATGTGAGGCGCTCCACTGAATGTGGGTGCTTGTCGCAAGAGACGTATAGTGCTTATGAGACGAAGCGCGGCTTATCCGGACTTCCGATCTTTCAAATGAGCAAGTGAAGATTGAGTACTAAACAAGTATTCAACACGCACTTGCTCATTTGAAAGATCGGAAGTCCGAATAATCCGCGCTTTGTCTCACAAACACCATACGTCACTTGCAACAAGCGCCTACATTCGGTGGAGCACCTCACATATATAGGATCCCTACATATTGCTGGGTATATTTAGTCGACTACTGAAAGTAGTTGGATTTTATTCGGTTCTGTTTAGGGATATCAGAGTAAAGGAGACTGAATACAATTGAATGCCACACCTTTCAGCTTTTTTGTTATAAAAACAATTTGAAATCCATGTATCCCTTTCCTTATACTTTAGAATTATTTGCCAGTTTGTGCTGGTCTATCACGGAACATTTTCTCCAGTAACTTCCAAACATTTTAAACCAAGCTAGTTTCAGAACATCCATCCGATGAGAGAATAGTGTTCTTATACAAAACTTTAAAAAATGTGTCCTTGTTCTTTCGTTTTTGTCATTTTTCTGTCACCCTTTATTGAAGTTTTGGTGTCACGGGCTTCCTGCTAAGTCCTCATGTCTTCAGAGAGCTACCAAAATCTAATATGACACCTCAGAATAAATCAGAATGATGGAGTCTTTTTCCTGCCTTTTCATTAGCTCATTCTTCTCCTCTTGGGGACAGTGCGATTTAATGCCATTAAATAAAAGTTGCTTCAGGAATCAGAGTCTTCCTGGTCTGTCACATATGTGAGTTAGCAAACTTCAGAATTTCATGCCTTACACCATAGTGTGAAACTTATTTTCACTGAGGCCCATATCACTAAATCTTGAGGTCATTATCGGTGGAATAATCTACTCAAAAAAGATCAGCCATGAAACCTGCATGGTAAAATGTTTAGACTTATTTATTTGCTCAATCATTGTTTCTTCAACTTTTTCCTTTCCTGACAATCCTTGACAGCTACATGCTAGCTTGCAATCCTTCTTGAGCCGTGATTTACACTTGAAATGGGTTTGCCACCACCTAATGGATGGATGACGAATCATGTTTCATGGCAATGGTTGATTCAAAGAATTTATAATAATCATATCCAGACGCTCCACCTTTTACGAACATTCGTTTTACAAACATCCGGAGATATGAACATCCGGTCCGAGGTCGAGAGTGAAAGTGAAATGAAATTGAAGAACAAGTAGTAATAGAAATGGAATAAAATCTATAGAAAGATATATCATAAATATAAGTATGAAATATGATTAAACATTATCCTGAGGTACACTTAATACTAGGCTCCGGCAGAGGGGCGTGGCTGAGACGTGCTTTACACTGGAGGTCTGGGAAAAGAAGCAGAACCGTTACATTTCTGAACTGCCAAAAGTTTCAAGGAAGAAACAAATTGACTCCAGTATTATAATGAACTGGATAAGTGTTCAACTCTCTGTAAATCTGATCAGATTTGCTGTGCTGTGCTTGAGAGGAACCAGGAGTTTAAATACGACACATAATGATATTGATAATGTGATGATTATGTAGAGAGAGAGAGAGAGAGAGGTTAAAAGTTTTCTAAGTGTTTAATTTCATGTCCCCCACTAGTATGAACTTTCCAGCTGTGAGCCAGTAATGTGCGCGCGCTGCTCTTAGAGGTCAGCATATCTTGCACCGTTCCAGCGACGCGCAGCCTGAAGCGCACATGCGGCCACTGCGCACCTCCAGATCCTACACAGATAACTTCATTATCCGGGACCGGGGACCGGGACCGGTGGGTTAAATGGTGTGCCTTGGCGATGCTCAGTGGTTTTGATGTGCAGGATGATGTTTACTGCGGTGTCATGGGAGGAATGATGTCATTAACAATGATTTGTGATGGCTATGATTTAACACCATAAAGGCCTTTAAAGCTTCAGGGGCACGGGCAGCAGATCGAGTCAGGTCAACGTGGGGCTGAGTGAGACACAAACCATGCATCATATCGGGAAATGATTCACAAATAATCCACCAATCAAACAGAATTATCTAGGAAGCATTACCCACACTTCGGGTGAATAAATCAGATTATCTTCATGTCGAAGTTCGATTACAGTTCTCCGGTGCTCCTTCCAAGTGCAACCAGAAACTGATCAGTTCAATTGTCCAGTTGGTGTGTGTGTGAGAGAGAGAATGAGAGAGAGAGAGAGAGAGAGAGAGAGGGAGAGAGATGGGATATGCTTTCAATTAGACTGAGCTCAAGAGTCATTACACCGCGCAGTCAGTTATGTAATAACTCGAGGAGAGAGAGAGATTGTATACAGTACAAACTCATATAGGTTACTTATACAAGGTTTAGACATACTTTCCCCTCTAAAGAACACCCTGAAACGACTTATAAACAAATTCATCTAACGAACGGCTGTCTGGAACCTAACCAGTTCGTAAGCTGGGGAGCATCGTATTTTGAAATCACTTGCAGGCCACATAAAAATGAGTTGGTGGGACAGATTTGTCCCTGGAATGTGATCCTAGACCAACGTAGGTCACATGACCCTCTGTCTTGTATTACTTTGTCCTGTTACACAGTCACGTTCGTGCTTTTGTTTTTCCATGGAAATGCTTCTTGAGTTCATTCATACTGTTCACAAAACCTTCCAACTCATGTTCAGAGTGATGGACCTTAACAGCCCGACACGTGTTTATCCGATAAAAATCATCCACAATGCAGGATGTCGACATACCATTGAAGAGAGACCCTAAAAACGATCTCTTCACATTCTTGCCCTCTCACGTAACATTGAATGACTGACTATCTCTCTCTCTCTCTCTCTCTCTCTCTCTCTCTCTCTCTCTCTCATTGTCTCTCTAACACTCATTGTTTCTCTTTCTTTAACACTTTTTCTCTCTCTCCTCTCTGTTTCAACCAGGTGAAGCTGGATTTACTGAGTCATGAACAAGATGCAGGAAATTGTTCCCTCAGTGAGGAGTCTGACAACAACTTCCTCTCCTCTGTACAGGAGCAGCAAAATCAACTTTCTCAGATGGTACATAATCATCATAACAATAATCATTTTTATTTTTGTGGAGGTTTTTTATTTTGTTTTATCGGTTTGTTTACTAATCTCTTAACAATTTCTTTTTTGATATACAATAGGCCCTCGTTATTCACGGGGGTTTGGGTCCGCAACCTCCCGCGAATCGAGATGATCCGTGAGTGCTGTACCCGGAAGTAGAATCCCATGTATCATATTACATGTGCGAATGATCAACCGGAAGTAAAATACTATGTATCTATTACATGCGCTAAAATATGCTTCTTAAACACATTCTATAGACAGTCTTACTCATTAATACGGTCTGTGGGTCTGTGGGCTTTTTACACCTAAGCCCTAGTGGCTCATCAGGCCGGTGCTTATCCCCGGTTTCTGTAGAGTGAAGCAATTAGGAGTTCAACTCCTCCTGGATGGGACACTAGTCCATCGCAGTTTACCTTCCCAGTATATTTTTACTGGTACCCATTTATAGTACTGGGTGAACAGAGACACACTTGTGGTTAAGACCTTGCCCAGAGGTCTTAGCACAGTGAGGGTATTAATGTAGTAAAATGTAGTAATGATTAAGAAAAACTTTTTAATTTTTTATTTTGATATTTATTAATCAAATACATATCTAAACATGATGCAGCATACTTGTGTGTGTGTGTGTGTGTGTGTATATATATATATATATATATATATATATATATATATATATATATGTGTGTGTGTGTGTGTGTGTGTGTGTATATGTATATAAAATGTCTCATGTCTGCCTCATGTATATTTATGAGCAGCCTAACACTTTGAGGGAATCCACTATCAGCACGTTGTATGTTTGAGCTCACTGATGCCCATGATTGGCTGGTAACAGGGATGTGAGCATATGCCATCTTTCCCGACTGTAAGACCTCGCCCACTTAGCTACCATCCATTTCCATGGGTTCAGACTTGTGTTGATGCAACACTTGAGAGCCTGACTGGCTTGAATGTTTAAGAACATTCCATTTCTTTGCCTGAAGATAGTCTTGGGTTCTGATCACTAAGCTTTGCATCATTATCCATTTGCACTGCAAAGCGATGTCCCAACAGATTTTTCGGATTTGACTGAATCTGATCAGAAAGTATAGGTCTGTACACTTCAGAATTCTTCCCGCTTCACATCATCAATTATCACCAGTAACCCGGCTCCACTGGCAGTCATGCCTGGGTCTACTGGGATTGAAAGCTGCAGTATGCTGGGTTATGAGCCCTTCCTCGCTTTCTCCATATGCTTCTCTTCACACTATTCTAGTTAAGGTTCATCTGCAAAGAGAATCTTGTTCCTGAGCTGTTGTTGAGTGTTTGCAGTGCTTTTCATCTGAAGCTAAACCTCCCGTTTACAGTCATGAATATATCTCTTAACTGTAGCCTTGAAACTTAGAAGCTGAACTCCTTGACCTGTCTGGATGTTGGCTTGCTATTGTAATTTTTTTTCAGAACACTTTTTGAGGGCTCTATACATTTGAAGATCTTGATCTTAAATCGGATTAAATTCCTCCATCATGTTCAGGAATAGTTTTTCTATACACAGCTTTGGAAAATGTATGATTGTCCTCAATTTGGCCAGGATTCTGTCCTCAAACCCCTCTTTCAGGGTGGCGAGTGTCAGTCCCACTACAGAGCCAGCTCTCTTGATGAAAGCATTGTTCAGTCCGTCAGCAATCTTGGCTTCAATGCCTGCACCTGTAGAACACGGTGCTGATAAAAACAAACAGCTAGGACAGGTTGGGCAGATTATTAAAGATTTTGAAGGAGCTGAACCTCCTGAGGAAATAGAGATGACTCATGGACATGTGATACCTCAGGATACATTACCAAAAATGCTGAATTGCACTCTATCTTTTCTCTGCTTTTTTTTCTGCCTGTTTTTTTTTCTATTGGCAGAATTAGATTTCCATCCAAACGTATGGCGTGTCGTCTGAAAGTGGAGAAAATATGTAATCCTGCATGTAATTCTGAATCCAAACCACATCGAACTGGCTTCAGAGTTACACAATGGGTGGCACGGCGGTGTAGTGGTTAGGATGTGTGCCTCACAACAAGTAGGTCCTGTGCTCTAGGGTGTGTTTCTCTGTGGACTTCTCTCTGTGCTTGCATGGGTTTCCTCCAAGTACTCCAGTTTCTTCCCACAGTTCAAAGACATGCACATTAGGCTAATTGGCTGTTCCATATTGCCCATGGTGTATGTGTGGGTGTGTGCGTGTGTTGTCCCTGCAATGGTTTGAAGAGCTGTTCACTCGTGTACCCCACATTTGCCAGGTGTTGACCAATGGAGATTCTCTTTAATTGAGAATCTGTGAATCGCTTGTACTAGTCCTTCTTAAAAAATTAGCATACTGTGAAGTTCATTATATATCATATATTTTAGATTCATTGCACCCCAACTGAAATATTTCAGGTCTTTTATTGTTTTAATGCTGATGATTTTGGCATACAGCTCATGAAAACCCAAAATTCCTATCTCAAAAAATTAGCATATCATGTTCAGGTACTCTTAAAGAGCTATTAACCTAATCATCTGAATCAACCAATTCACTCTAAACACCTGCAAAAGATTCCTGAGGATTTAAAAAACTCCCAGCCTGGTTCATTACTCAAAACCACAATCATGGGTAAGACTGCCGACCTGACTGCTGTCCAGAAGGACATCATTGACACCCTCAAGCAAGAGGGTAAGATACAGAAAGAAATCTCTGAGAGAATAGGCTGTTCCCAGAGTGCTGTATCAAGCCACCTCAGTGGGACGTCTGTGGGAAGGAATTGTTGGTAAAGTAAATCTGGGGAACCATGTCAGCTGCTGGTGTTGGTCCACTGTGTTTTATCAAGGCAGGGTCGATGCAGCTAGCTATCAGATTTTGGAGCACTTCATGCTTCCATCTGCTGAAAAGCTTTATGGAGATGAAAATTTTAATTTTTCAGCACGACCTGGCACCTGCTCACAGTGCCAAAACCACTGGTAAATTGTTTACTGACCATGGTATTACTGTGCCCAGTTGGCCTGCATTCTGGGCCTCCATAACACCTCAGCAGTGCCACAGGCTGATTGCCTCCATGCCACGCCACATTGAAACAGTCATTTCTGCAAAAGGATTCCCGACCAAGTATTGAGTGCATAACTGAACATAATTATTTGAAGGTTGACTTTTTTGTATTAAAAACACTTTTTTATTGGTTGGATGAAATATGCTAATTTTTTGAGATAGGGATTTTTGGTTTTTCTTTACCTTTTTGCCAAAATTATCAATATTAAAACAATAAAAGGCTTGAACTACTTCAGTTGTGTGTAATGAATCTAAAAATATGAAAGTCTAATGTTTATCAGTACATTTCAGAAAATAATGAACTTTATCACAATATGCTAATTTTTTATAAGGATTAGTATATACAGTGATGTACAAACAAAAAGTTGTCCAAATACTTTTGGACCTGGTTGTGTATCTGGCAGCATTGGTATTGGGTTGAAACAAAAACACTCATCCCAATCCAATCTTTGAGCACAAGAGAGATTTCCAAAGTCCCTCTGTCCATCCATCTGTCCCTCTGTGAACTCATCCTTCCATTCATCCATCTGTCCCTCAGTCCAATCTCTCTGTCCATTTGTCCATCTGTCTGTTCATTTGTACATTCACCCTTCCATTTATCAATCCATCTGTCCCTCTCTCCATCCTTCGGTCTATTCAACCAGCCATTTATCTATCTGTCCATCCAATTGTCACTCTGTCCATCTGCCCTTTCCATGCTTCTGCCCTTCAATCCTTCCATTCATCTGTCCATTCGTCCTTCCATTAATTAATTTTTGCATCCGACTGTTCCTCTGTCCATTTTTCCTTCCATCTGTCTATCTGCCCCTCAGTCTTTCCATCCATCCATTTGTTCTTCTGTCACTTTGTCCTTCCATTTGTCCATTTCATCTGTCCCACTGCCCACTTGTCCATCCATTCATTCAACCATCCACCCATCAGTCCCTCTGTACATTCGTCCTTCCATTTATCTATCCATCTGGCAAGTCACCCTTCCATTCATCCAACTGTCCCTCTGTCCATTTGTCCTATTCTTTCATCCACCTATCCATCAAGCTCTCCCTCTTTCCGTCCATCTGGCAGTTCACCCTTCCATTCCTCTCTCTGTCCATGTATCCTTCGATTCTTTCATCCATCTCACTGTCCATTCATCTGTTACTCTGGACATTCATCTGTTCCTCTGTTTGTTTGTCGTTCCCGCTGTTCATTTGTCCTTCCATCCATTGTGTCTCAAAAAATAAAGAAAGAAAGGAGAAGGATTACAAGGTGTATTCACTCTATAGAGTATGTCAGACCTTTTTTACTCAATGGGAAACTTAGTCTATAAAAATCTGTTGAGGACGGTCACTTGACAGTTGGACTTTTCCCAGACAGCTAAATTTTTCATATAGTATGATGGTAATGTAGCACCATTGTGAAATAGATTGTGTATATTTGCATTCTCATTACTATTCATTGTTGTTAAATTATACTGAATGAATACTTTTGACACAAAGACAGGAAGGACTGCCCTGCTGTGAATTTATTTTGAGCAATATCATCATAATGCTAAGATCGTAGCTCCGGTCAGAATTAAAGAAACATTAGTCAGACACCAGCCATGACCATATTCGGTATCAAAGAGAATATTTTGGTCGCGTGTCCGTTACACTTTGCCCAATTGTAAACAGGGAGTTTTGTCTTCCTTCAGGTTTTTTCCAATATGAACGCTGCTTACAAGCAGGAGAAGAAACGAGCCAAACGGCGAAGCAGGAACGTGTCCTCCATAACCCTGACTGTCACCGAGCCTTTGTGCACCTCAGATGACTCGCCCTCACCAAAAAGACTGAAAGAAGACCTGTTCCTGACGTTTCCTGTGGAGACAGTGATCAGCGCTGTTCACGTGGTCACGGAGGAGGGAAAGGACGGGCTGGAATACATACTTCCGGGGCCTGATGTTCACTGACGCTGGAGTAACTGATTCGGTCAAGTCTGTGGCCTGGTCTTAGTCACATGGACAAGAAGCGGTAACTTGTAGGGTGCACGTTGTATTGGACCGCTGATGTTGTGATGTTTTCCGTGTAATGGAGAAATGGAAGATTGGAGGAAGCGATTGTGGCGGTAGTTTCTACATTGCACACTTTAACATCTGGGCAGATTTCAAAATATGGACAGGATGTTACCTGTGAGAGTCTCGTTTTTGTATATAACGAATGCAGCAATTTGGTAATTCTGTCTACTAAAGGGTTTCATGTGTCTGAATTGTAATAATAATAAACACTATCAAATATTGATATTGATAGCACTGTGGTCTTTTTGTGGTTTTAAGTATATATATATATATATATATATATATATATATATATATATATATATATATATATACTAGTCCTTCTCAAAATTAGCATATTGTGATAAAATTCATTATTTTCTGTAATGTACTGATAAACATTAGACTTTCATATAATTTAGATTCATTACACATAACTGAAGTAGTTCAAGCCTTTTATTGTTTTAAGATTGATAATTTTGGCAAAAAAAGTAAAGAAAAACCAAAAATCCCTATCTCAAAAAATTAGCATATTTCATCCGACCAATAAAAAAAGGGGTTTTTAATACAAAAAAGTCAACCTTCAAATAATTATGTTTAGTTATGCACTCAATACTTGGTCGGAAATAATTTTGCAGAAATGACTGCTTCAATGCAGCGTGGAATGGAGGCAATCAGCCTGTGGCACTGCTGAGGTGTTACGGAGGCCCAGGATGCTTCGATGGCGGCCTTAAGCTCATCCACAGTGTTGGGTCTGGTGTCTCTCAACTTTCTCTTCACAATATCCCACAGATTCTCTATTGGGTTCAGGTCAGGAGAGTTGGCAGGCCAATTGAGCACAGTAATACCATGGCAAGTAAACCATTTAGCAGTGGTTTTGGCACTGTGGGCAGGTGCCAGGTCGTGCTGAAAAATGAAACCTTCATCTCCATAACGCTTTTCAGCAGATGTAAGCATGAAGTGCTCCAAAACCTCCTGATAGCTAGCTGCATTGACCCTGCCCTTGATAAAACACAGTGGACCAACACCAGCAGCTGACATGGCACCCCAGACCATCAGTGACTGTGGGTACTTGACACTGGACTTCAGGCATTTTGGCATTTCCTTCTCCCCAGTCTTCCTCCAGACTCTGGCACCTTGATTTCCGAATGACATGCAAAATTTGCTTTCATCCGAAAAAAGTACTTTGGACCACTGAGCAACAGTCCAGTGCTGCTTCTCTGTAGCCCAAGTCAGGTGCTTCTGCCGCTGTTCTGGCTCAAAAGTGGCTTGACCTGGGGAATGCGGCACCTGTAGCCCCGTCCACTGCTTCCACAGGTCCCCCAAGGTCTGGAATCGGCCCTTCTACACAATCTTCCTCAGGGTCCGGTCACCTCTTCCGGTTGTGCAGCGTTTTCTGCCACACTTTTTCCTTCCCACAGACGTCCCACTGAGGTGCCTTGATACAGCACTCTGGGAACAGCCTATTCGCTCAGAGATTTCTTTCTGTGTCTTACCCTCTTGCTTGAGGGTGTCAATGATGGCCTTCTAGACAGCAGTCAGGTCGGCAGTCTTACCCATGATTGTGGTTTTGAGTAATGAACCAGGCTGGGAGTTTTTAAAAGCCGAAGGTATCGGCGAGAATGAAAGGAAAAGTGTACAAGACAGTGATGAGTCCAGCGATGATGTATGGTTTAGAAACAGTGGCCCTGGGGAAAAGACAGGAGGCAGAGCTGGAGGTAGCAGAGATGAAAATGTTGAGGTTCTCTTTGGGAGTAACGAGGATGGATAGGATCAGGAATGAGTCCATCACAGGGACAGCATATGTAAGACGTTTTGGAGACAAAGCCAGAGAGGCTAGATTGAGATGGTTTGGACATGTACAGAGGAGGGATAGTGAGTATATTGGTAGTAGGATGCTGAGGTTGGAACTACCAGGCAGAAGGCCTAGAGGAAGACCAAAGAGAAGATTCATGGATGTGGTGAAGGAGGACATGAAGGTAGTTGGTGTAAGAGAAGAAGATGCAGAGGATAGGGTAAGATGGAGGCAGATGATTCGCTGTGGCGACCCCTGAAGGGAACAGCCGTAAGGAAAACAAGAAGATATATATATATATATATATATACAGTATATACTGGTCCTTCTCAAAAAATTAGCATATTGTCATAAAGTTCATTATTTTCTCTAATGTACTGATAAAAATCAAACTTTCATATTTTTAGATTCATTGCACACCAACTGAAATATCTGACCTGGTCTACAGAGAAGCAGCAATGCAGCCATGAGGTGGGGGGGCACAAACCAGTGTCTCTCCCCCTCATGCCGGTCCCAAGCCCGGAGAAATGCAGAGGGTTGTGTCAGGAAGGGCATCCGACGTAAAACCAATGCCAAACATTTATGATGCAAATCAGAAGTATTACCCCCATACCGGATCGGTCGAGGCCCGGGTTAACAACGACCGCCATCAGTGCTGTCAATCAACAGGGTGCTGATGGAAATTGGACTACTGTTGGTCAAAGACGTTGAAGAAGGAGAGGTGGGAGGCGTGTCAGTAGGCAGAGAGAGAAGAGGAAAGGCAGGAGTCTAGGACTGAGAGTGGGGACTTTGAATGTTGGAACTATGCAAAGAAAAGGTAGAGAGCTGGCTGACATTATGCAGAGGAGGAAAGTGGACATACTGTGTGTTCAGGAGACCAGGTGGAAAGGTCGCAAAGCTAAAAGCTTAGGAGCAGGGTTTAAGCTATTTTATCACGGTGTGGATGGGAAGAGAAATGGAGTAGGAGTCATCTTGAAGGAGGAGTTTGTCAGGAATGTTCTAAAAGTGAAAAGAGTGTCAGACAGAGTGATGAGTCTCAAGTTAGAAATTGAAGGTGTAATGCTCAATGTTGTTAGTGCTTATGCCCCACAGGCAGGATGTGAGCTAGAAAAGAAGGAGAGATTCTGGAGTGACTTAGATGAAGTGATGCAGAGTACCCCCAGAGGTGAAAGAGTGGTCATTGGTGCAGACTTCAATGGACATGTTGGTGCAGGCAACAGAGGAGACGAGGAAGTGATGGGCAGGTTTGGTATCCAGGACAGGAATGCAGAAGGACAGATGTTGATAGATTTTGTAAAAAGGATGGAAATGGCTGTGGTGAATACTTTCTTCCAGAAGAAACAGGAGCATAGGGTGACTTATAAAAGCGGAGGTAGGAGCACACAGGTAGACTACATCTTGTGTAGGCGATGTAATTTGAAGGAAGTCAGTGACTGCAAAGTAGTAGTGGGTGAGAGTGTTGCCAAACAGCATAGGATGGTGGTGTGCAGGATGACTCTGATGGTGAGAAAGGTGAAAAAGGCAAAGGCAGAGCAGAAGACAAAGTGGTGGAAGCTGAAAAGGAAGAGTGTCGTGTTGTCTTCAAGGAGGAGTTGAAACAGGCTTTGGGTGGCCAGGAAGTGCTTCCAAATGACTGGACAACCACAGCAAATGTGATCAGGGACACAGGTAGGAGAGTACTTGGTGTGTCCTCTGGAAGGAAAGTAGATAAGGAGACTTGGTGGTGGAATGAGGAAGTGCAGGAGTGTGTACAAAGGAAGAGGTTAGCTAAGAAAAAATGGGACATTGAGAGGACCGAAGAGAGTAAACAGGAGTACAGGGAGACACAGCGTAAGGCGAAAGTAGCAGTGGCTAAGGCCAAACAGAGGGCGTCTGATGACTTGTATGATAGGTTGGATAGTAAAGAGGGAGAAAATGATCTATACAGGTTGGCACAGCAGAGAAATAGAGATGGGAAGGACGTGCAGCAAGTTAGATTGATAAAGGACAGAGAGGGAAATGTATTGACTGATGACAGAAGTGTGCTGGGAAGATGGAAAGAGTACTTTGAAGAGCTGATGAATGAGGAAAATGAGAGAGAAAAAAGAGTAGAAGAGGTGACCATTGAGGAGCAGGATGTAGCAAAGATCAGTAAGGGTGAAGTGAGAAGGGCATTGAAGAGGATGAAGAATGGAAAGGCAGTTGGTCCTGATGATATACCTGTGGAGGTATGGAAGTGTCTAGGAGAGGTAGCAGTAGATTTTCTGACAAGAACATTCAACAAGGTACTAGAGAGTGAAAAGATGCCGGAGGAGTGGAGGAGAAGTATGCTGGTGCCCATTTTTAAGAACAAGGGAGACGTGCAGAGTTGCAGCAACGACAGAGGGATAAAGTTGATGAGCCATACGATGAAGTTATGGGAAAGAATAGTGGAAGCTAGACTAAGGGCAGAGGTCAGCATTTGTGAACAACAGTTTGGTTTCATGCCAAGAAAGAGCACCACAGATGCAATGTTTGCTTTGAGGATGTTAATAGAGAAGTACAGAGAAGGTCAGAGGGAGCTACATTGTGCCTTTGTGGATCTGGAAAAAGCATATGACACGGTGCCAAGAGAAGAACTGTGGTATTGCATGAGGAAGTCTGGAGTGGCAGAGAAGTATGTTAGAGTGGTGCAGGACATGTATGAGAGATGTAAGACAGCGGTGAGGTGTGCTGTCGGTGTGACCGACGAGTTCAAGGTGGAGGTGGGACTGCATCAAGGGTCAGCTCTGAGCCCCTTCTTGTTTGCTGTGGTGATGGACAGGCTGACAGACGAGGTGAGACAAGAATCTCCATGGACTATGATGTTTGCAGATGACATCGTGATCTGTAGTGAGAGCAGAGAACAAGTGCAGGAAAATCTAGAGAGGTGGAGGTATGCCCTGGAAAGGAGAGGAATGAAGGTTAGCCTCAGAAAATCAGAATACATGTGTGTGAATGAGAAGGACCCAGGAGAACTTTTTTTGGATGAAAGCAAATTTTGCATGTCATTCAGAAATCAAGGTGCCAGAGTCTGGAGGAAGACTGGGGAGAAGGAAATGCCAAAATGCCTGAAGTCCAGTGTCAAGTACCCACAGTCAGTGATGGTCTGGGGTGCCATGTCAGCTGCTGGTGTTGGTCCACTGTGTTTTATCAAGGGCGGGGTCAATGCAGCTAGCTATCAGGAGATTTTGGAGCACTTCATGCTTCCATCTGCTGAAAAGCTTTATGGAGATGAAGATTTCATTCTTCAGAACGACCTGGCACCTGCTCACAGTGCCAAAACCACTGCTAAATGGTTTACTGACCATGGTATTACTGTGCTCAATTGGCCTGCCAACTCTCCTAACCTGAACCCCATGGAGAATCTGTGGGATATTGTGAAGAGAAAGTTGAGAGACACCATACCCAACACTGTGGATGAGCTTAAGGCCGCTATCGAAGCATCTTGGGCCTCCATAACACCTCAGCAGTGCCACAGGCTGATTGCCTCCATGCCACACCGCATTGAAGCAGGCATTTCTGTAAAAGGATTACTGACCAAGTATTGAGTGCAGAACTGAACATAATTATTTGAAGGTTGACTTTTCTTATTGTATGAAAACCCCTTTTTTTGGTCGGATGAAATATGCTAATTTTTGGAGATAGGGATTTTTGGTTTTCATGAGCTGTAAGCCAAAATCATCAGTATTAAACCAATAAAAGACCTGAACTATTTCAGTTGGGGTGCAATGAATCTAAAATATATGAAAGTTAAATTTTTATCAGTACATTACAGAAAATAATGAACTTCATCCCAATATGCTCATTTTTTGAGAATGACGAGTGTGTGTGTGTGTGTGTGTGTGTATAGGTATATCGGCTTTTCCTTTCAGGGGTCGCCACAGCTAATCATCTGCCTCCATGTCACCCTATCCTTTGCATTTTCTTCTTTTATACCAACTACCTTCATGTCCTCCTTCACCACATGAATCGTCTCTTTGGTCTTCCTTTAGGCCTTCTGCCTGGTAGTTCCAACCTCAGCATCCTTCTGCCAATATATTCACTATCCCTCCTCTGTACATGTCCAAACCATCTCAATCTAGCCTCTCTGACTTTGTCTCCAAAACGTCTTACATGTGCTGTCCCTGTGATGTGCTCATTCCTGATCCTATCCATTCTCGTTACTCCCAGAGAGAACCTCAACATTTCCATCTCTGCTACCTCCAGCTCTGCCTCCTGTCTTTTCCTCAGGGCCACTGTTTCTAAACCATACAACATCACTGGCCTCATCACTGTCTTGTACACTTTTCCTTTTTCTTGCCGATACCCTCCTATCACACTGGACACTTTTCTCCAACCATTACAACCTGCCTACACACACTTCTTCACCTCTTTTCCATACTCTCCATTGCTTTGCATTGTTGAGCCGAAGTACTTAAAATCCTCCACCTTCGTTATCTCTGCTCCCTGTAACATCACCATTCCTCCTGGGTCCTTCTCATTCACACACATGTATTCTGATTTTCTGAGGCTAACCTTCATTCCTCTCCTTTCCAGGACATACCTCCACCTCTCTAGATTTTCCTCCACTTGTTCTCTGCTCTCACTACAGATCACAATGTCATCTGCAAACATCATAGTCCATGGGGAATCTTGTCAAACCTCGTCTGTCAGCCTGTCCATCACCATAGCAAACAAGAAGGGGCTCAGAGCTGACCCTTGATGCAGTCCCACTTCCACTTTGAACTCTTCTGTCACACCGACAGCACACCTCACCACTGTCTTACATCTCTCATACATGTCCCGCACCACTCTAACATACTTCTCTGTCACTCCAGACTTCCTCATGCAATACCACAGTTCCTCTCTCGGCACCCTTTCATATGCTTTCTCCAGATCCACAAAGGCAGTGTTTGCATCTGTGGTGCTCTTTCTTGGCATGAAAACAAACTGTTGTTCACAAATGCTGACCTCTGCCCTTAGTCTAGCTTCCACTATTCTTTCCCATAACGTCATTGTATGGCTCATCAACTTTATCCCTCTGTAGTTGCCACAACTCTGCATGTCTCCCTTGTTCTTAACAATGGGCACTTCTCCTCCATTCCTCCGGTATCCTCTCACTCTCGAAGACCTTGTTGAATGTTCTTGTCAGGAAATCTACTGCTACCTCTCCTAGACACTTCCATACCTATACCGGTATGTCATCAGGACCAACTGCCTTTCCATTCTTCATCCTCTCAATGCCCTCCTCACCCTTACTAATCTTTGCTACTTGCTGGTCCTCAACTGTCTCCTCTTCTACTCTTTTTTTTTCTGTCATTTTCCTCATTCATCAGCTCTTCAAAGTACTCATTCCATCTTCCTAGCACACTTCTGTCATCAGTTAATACATTTCCCTCTCTGTCCTTAATCACTCTAACTTGCTGCACATCCTTCCCATCTCTATTTCTCTGCTGTGCCAACCTGTATAAATCATTTTCTCCCTCTTAACTTTCCAACCGGGCATACAAGTCATCATACGCCCTCTGTTTGGCCTTTGACACTGCTACCTTCTCCTTACGCTGTGTCTCCCTATACTCCTGTTTACTCGCTTCGGTCCTCTCAATGTCCCACTTCTTCTTAGCTAACCTCTTCCTTTGTACACACTCCTGCACTTCCTCATTCCACCACCAAGTCTCCTTGTCTACTCTCCTTCCAGATGACACACCAAGTATTCTCCTACCTGTCTCCCTGATCACATTAGCTGTAGTTGTCCAGTCATCTTGAAGCACTTCCTGACCACCCAAAGCCTGTTTCAACTCCTCCTTGAAGACAACCGGACACTCTTCCTTTTTCATGTGTGTTTCACTATATAAGGTCCTTCATTCTGATCAGCCGTATCAAGATAATAAATTGTTCATCACTTGTAAGTTCATCTGCCAAATTACTGTACGTAATGGTAAATAGTTTTCTCCAGGTACTGTGGTTTCCTCCCACACTCCAAAGAAGTCCACATAAGTCTAATTGGTTGTTCCAAATTGTCCTTGGGTGTGAGGAATCTGCGTGTGTGCGTGCGTGCGCATGCGTGCATGTGTTCTGTGATGGACGAGTGGACTGTTCAGGGTGTACCACACCTTCACCCAGAGAGATAGGATTTTTTAAAAATGGGATGGAGAATCTACCATGCTTATGAGAAAAGTCAGGCCACAGTCACTCAAATAATCACTCTTTATATCCATACTGAGCAGAAAAGCATCTGAGACTGAGAACACCCTGAAACTCGAAATAGCCACATCAGGTTCCACGACCACATTTTTTACCGTACTAATGTTATATAGTTTGTACAACTACTTACAAATGCAGCATGGTGGCATAGTGGTTTCCATGTCTACTTCAGGGCAAGAAGGGCCTTGGTTCCAGCCCTGGGCTTGGTTAGGATGTATGAGGTTTACGTATTCTCTTCATGCTTGCATGGGTTTCCTCCCACACGCTAAACACATGCACAGGACAAACTCATAGTTGGCTGAGATAGTTTCCAGCCCCCCTGTGACCATAGTAGGATTAAGTGGTTCAAAAAAATTAATGAACTACCTCCAGTACGTTATCCTACTTGAGCCTGAGAGAAGATTTGATTTTGGAATGTCAAGGTCAAAGATGACGATCAGAGCAAGGTCACCAGAAGTTCCTGGGTTCCCAGCTAAGGCGTTTCTGTGTGGAGTTTGCATGTTCTCCCTGTGCTTGCGTGAGTTTCTTCTGGGTACTCCAGTTTCCTCCCACAGCCCAAATACATACACTGGCTGCTCCAAATTTCCCATTGATGTGAGAGAGTGAATGGTTAAGTGAGTGTGTGCCCTGCGATGGCCTGGTAAGCTCTCTGAGGTGTATCCTACCCTTCACTACAGTCGGCTGATGGTATGAATAAATGAATGAAGTACATGGGTAATTAAAACCAGGATTCATATCGAACATTCTAGTATTTATATTATCCCTGAACCCTGCAAGGGCTCGTCGACTTTTATTTACATCTGAGAAGCTATGTAAAGGTTTAATTAATATGATCAAGTGTAATGAATGACCATTTTATTTCCAGATATGGCCCTGCGATAACCTCGAAAGCTGTCCAGGGTGGAACCTCGCCCTCCCCACGGCCCTAATTAAGATTAAGTTGCTTGGAAATTGAATGAGTTGGTGAATGAATGTCCAATGAAGAATGAAGATTCTGAGAAAGTCTGCAGTCAGATTTGTGCTTTCACTTGAACAAGAACGAACTCTTCGGATTAATCTTCAGCTGTAACGTTTAAGCAGCTGCGGCCGGATGGTTGGAGAAGTGGCTCTGGGATTGAAAGGTTATCGGTTCAATACCTTTACCAGTGAGAAAAATGGGTGGTGGCGGTGGGAGTGAGCTGCGCTTGTCCTTCCTGTGAAGTGCCCTTGAGCAAGGCACCTATCTCCGTGTGCCCCAATGTGTGTGTGTGTATGTGTGTGTGTGTGTGTGCTCATTTGGATGGGTTAAATACCGTTCCGTTCATTTTCTGTAACCGCTTAATCCTAATTAGGGTCATGGGGAGGCTGGCACCAATCCCAGCTGACTCCGGGCGAGGGCAGAGTACACCCTGGACAGCTCGCCAGGCCATCGCAGGGCGGAAACACACTGACGGCTTTGCAGCTCCTCATGTTGAAAGTCAGCATTGTTTTTTTTTTTAACATGAACCTCTCACCATAGACAGTGAGAGACATGACCGGCCTTTGGTAACCCAGTTAATGCACTGGGGGGACAGTGACAACCCGTTGAGAGTGGGGCTTGAACCCCCAACCATGGGATCAGTGTTCCTGCACCTTCACCATCAGGCCACCACAGCCACTGGGTTAAATACCAAGTCAATAAATTTCCCTTGCAGGGTAAATACAGTATAGAAAATAAATAAAATCCTAACAATGTATTTCTTACATATTAGAGCTTCCTAATAATTTCATGACCAATCACAATATAAAATATACCGTGTAATAATATAATGATACTTATACATTTCTTACACAGTCTACAGCTGAAAGAATAAAAACATTTACTTCGTGTGTTTTATTTATATATATATATATATATATATATATATATATAAATAAAATATAAAGTCAATGAAATATACAAGTGTTCTGTTTCAATTGAAGAATTTTTTTTTTTCTTTTCGTCTTCTGTTCTCACTCACCTTCTTCCGTGCCGACCAGAGAACGTTCTGATTGGTCAGGCTGACAGACGGGGGCGGGGCTTTCCCGCCGGATTCATTTCTCTTCCGGACTTTGTGATCTGCGGCAAGCAAGACTTCAGAGAAGCGCTGGCGGTTGAACCTGCGTTTTGATTTCCTTTGCTGGTGATGTATGAAGTTTGTGCGAGGATGAAGGTCGGGGAGCTTTCTCTCAGGGTCCCGGATTGTTTATCATCCTGACGCTTTGTGTTGTG
>CM045734.1:6735481-6817981 GCA_024760905.1 Plotosus lineatus | reverse complement strand
ATAACAGCCAGTAACAGTAAGAAATTGTAACAGTAAAATATAATAGTCAATAACTATAACAGTCAGTAACTATAACAGTTAACAACTATAACAGTCAGTAACTATAACAGTCAGTAACTGAAACAAAAGAAACTCTGAGTAAGTTACTATAACAGTCAGTAACTATAACAGTCAGTAACTGAAACAATAGCAACTCCAATAGTCAGCAACTATAACAGTCAGTAACTGAAACAATAGCAACTCTAACAGTCAGTAACTAACAGTCAGTAACTGAAACAATAGCAACTCCAACAGTCAGCAACTATAACAGTCAGTAACTGAAACAATAGCAACTCTAACAGTCAGTAACTCTAACAGTCAGTAACTATAAGAGCAGTACCAGTAATAAATTGTAACAGTAACTCTAACAGTCAGCAACTCTAACAGTCAGTAACTCTAACAGTCAGTTATTGAAACAGTTATCAACTGTAACAGTCTGTAATTATAGCAATCAACAACCAAAACAGTCAGTAACTAAAACACTCAGCAACTAAAACAGTCAGCAGATGTAACAGTCAGTAACTGAAACAATAGCAACTCTAACAGTCAGTAACTATAACAGTCAGTAACTAACAGTCAGTAATTGAAACAATAGCAACTTCAACAGTCAGCAACTATAACAGTCAGTAACTGAAACAATAGCAACTCTAACAGTCAGTAACTATAACAGTCAGTAACTAACAGTCAGTAACTGAAACAATAGCAACTCCAACAGTCAGCAACTATAACAGTCAGTAACTGAAACAATAGCAACTCTAACAGTCAGCAACTCTAACAGTCAGTTATTGAAACAGTTATCAACTGTAACAGTCTGTAATTATAGCAATCAACAACCAAAACAGTCAGTAACTAAAACACTCAGCAACTAAAACAGTCAGCAGATGTAACAGTCAGTAACTAATACAGTAATTAAACCAGTCAGTACCTAAAAACGTAACTAAAGCAGTCAGTGTCTAAAACAGTCTGCAACTGTAACAAACGGAAATAGTCATTAACTTTAAACGTCATTCACATAACAGTAATTCCGATAGTATTAAGATCAGTAGCAGAATAGTTTTCACAGAAACAAATTTGAATGCTACTCAAAAAAACATGCATTGGACTCAGACACTGATGTTTCATCCATATAGGCGACATCACGTCACGGCTCACCTCTGACACTACACAGGTGAGTGACCTCGTCTCGCAAAATGTCAACCTGTTCCTGCGCAGCTTTGTCAAGGGAATCGGATTCTTCATCTTCATGTTTGGCATGTCGTGGAAGCTGACACTCGTCACCATCATGGGTTTCCCGTACATCGCCGTGCTTTCTAAACTCTATGGTGAATACTACAAGGTACGTGTGCAAAGGATATTTTATTAGATTAAAATCAGATTATTTAGACAGAATAATTAGGGATAAAAGTACAAATAATATCACGTGCAGTGTCTTGATTCTAGTGAAACCTGGCGGAACCTTTAGCATGGACCAGGCTTATTTACAGTAGTAGTTCATTCGTAGTGTTTCTCAAATTGTAGCGCTGATATTTATTTATCAAAAAATATAAACATCACAGAGCATATAAAGGCTGTGGCATTAAGGTATTGATCCGCCTCTTTTTACTATTAAAAAGTACGCAAACATTTTGCAGAAACTAACCAAGGAGGTGCAGACGTCACTGGCTGAAGCCAACAAAGTGGCAGAGGAGACGATCGCAGCCATGCGGACCGTGCGAAGCTTCGCTGGCGAGGATCATGAAGCCGAGTCTTATTACACCAAGCTGTTGGAGGTGTTGGAGCTCAACAAGAAGCAAGCCGTCGCCTATGCCTGCTTTATGTGGTCCAGTTGTGTGAGTATCAAGTATCTTTGAGGGAGAAGCCTGGTTGTTTATAACTCTTCTTTTTGATATCCTTTCAAAGGTTCTACCACTTTTTTGGCATTATTTGGAGATAGGACAATCTTTCATCATGATTAACAACACAATGTGGTTTAGAGTGCAATAGTCTTGTTGGAGTCTGTTTTCAGGCTCGGTCTGGGTTTGGGTCACAATTCATGGATGAGGTGAGAGTTTGCAGGAAAGTTCTGGGCTGAAGAACCAGGATTCACTGAGAAGAATTATGAAATGGAGATTTGTCAAACAGTCAGGTAGAACAAACAAGCATTCATTCATTAGTCAAGCCACTTAATGCTACTAGGGTCACAGAGAGGCTGGGGTGTATCTCCGCTGCAAAGGGGTTTTACACCCTGAACAGCTCACTGGTCCATTGCAGGGCCAACGTACACACACACACACACACACACACAAGCCCTGGGAGAACATACAAACAAAACACAGAAATGCCCTCACCAAGCCTGGGACTGGAAACCAGGACCTTGCAGTTGTGAGGAAGATATGCTAACTACTACGCCATCATGTCACCCTGGTAGAATACCTAGATGATGTAAAGGGCTTTTATTTATTTATTTTTTAGATATCAGAGCTGGCGTTGCAGGTGGCTATCCTGTTTTATGGAGGACATTTGGTGGTGACAGACCAAATGAGCGGGGGAACCCTCATTTCCTTTGTCATCTATGAGCTTGAACTTGGGGAATGTCTGGAGGTTAGAGCTGTGATGATAAATCTACCGTTATATTGTTTGTGTACAGCTGTACATTTCCAAATGGGATCCTGGTCTGTTTCTATTTTTGATTTGATTTGCTCCATAGAGCATCGCATCCGTATATACAGGTCTGATGCAGGGTGTGGGAGCTGCAGAGAAGGTTTTTGAGTACATTGACCGGAAGCCCAAACACACTCTTGATGGCCAAGAGGCTCCAGATATGCTGCAAGGCCTAGTAGAATTCAAGGACGTGACTTTCGCTTATCCTACAAGGCCAGAGACGAATGTCCTTAAGGTATATCTCTTCATCTTCTCCTTTAACTACTTCTTCTATCCCACTGACCCAGCCCCTTTTAATTTTACAGCAGTAAAACTGACAAATATAGTAGTAGAGTGGTCACCAAGCCTGCTTCTGGAGATCTAACTTCCTGCAACCAAATCTCTGCACACTGACCAAGAACTTCTTCAGACAGTGGTTAGATGGTCAGGTGGTCATGATTCGGCTTGGAGCCAAAGTCTTCGGCAAGCTCTCCAGGAACAGGGTTGGTGACCAGTTAGCTACAGTGTAGATTATTTTGATTTCCATTATAAGCATAATAGAACCTGTTTTATTTCATCACCTGTGGTTAAAACGTGACATCCAAGCAAATCGAAGGTGTTAGTGAAACTAGTAAATTCAATCTTCAGCCTTGTTCCATCGAGTCTATATTAATGTTTCATTGGCAGAATGTGTCCTTCAGTATCCAGCCAGGAAAGGTTACAGCTCTAGTTGGTCCCTCAGGCAGCGGTAAAAGTTCCTGTGTTGCTCTTCTGGAGAACTTTTACTTGCCTCAGAGTGGCCAGGTACTGCTGGATGGTAGGCCGATTGAGGTGTATCAGCATGACTACCTTCACTCCAAGGTAAGCTCCTGTCGGGAAGAGATGTTTTCAAATGTGGTAATTTACAAAAAGCTGAAATCATCACATATTTTCCAAACTTTTTGGTCATGGATTGTAATCTCCATGGCATTGTTGCTCTGGTTGTTCTGGTCGAGGCTCAGCAACATTAATGTGGTAATAAACTGAAGCAGCTGATGATCTGAATGTTTTGCATATGCAGCTTATCACATCAATGCTCTTTTTCTTCCCTGACGGCTCGGATATAAAATGGGGACTCAAATAATGAGCGAGTGGCTCAGAGAGCACGAGGAATCGTTCTCACATATGTATTGGCCCCCTAGAGTCCCAACCTTAACCCTATTGAAAGTTTTCAGGATGTGCTGAAGAAGACTTTATGGAGGGGTTCAGTTTCTCCCTCGTCAATTCAAGACGTCAGTGAGAAGTGAATCGGATGCTGGATGGAAGTAAACTTTGTCGCTTGATTTTGCTAGAAAAATGCCATGGAGATTAATCAAGTGCTTGGGTGGGTTTCCTTCGTCTACCCTTGGTTTCCTCCCACAGTCCAAAGACATGCATATTAGGCTGATTGGCCGTTCCTAATTGCGCTTAGGTGTGGGTGAGTGAATGGTTGTGTATGTTGACACTGATGAACTAGCGAACTATTCAGGGTGTACCCCGCCTTCGCTCAGAGACAGCTGAGATAGGCTCCAGCCTCCCTACAGCCCTAAGAGAAGGATTAAAGTTGTCTGGGAAATGAATCAGTGAGTGGGAGAGATTTAATGTTACATGTTGTACCAGGTATGTAGAATGAAGATGACTCGATTCTTCACTCAGGTAGCGCTGGTTGGACAAGAGCCAGTTCTGTTCGCTCGTTCTGTACTTAAGAACATCGCCTACGGACTTCCTGAGGCTCCAGCAGAAGATGTATACGCTACTGCCAAAAAGGCCAACGCACACGACTTCGTCTGCAGTCTTTCTAAGGGCTATGACACAGGTGAGATATGAGCTGTACAACATGACCAGGAACCGATCCAGTCATCAACAAAAATACAGGGTACCTAGCTCCGCTAGGGTTCTCCGGATAGTTTCTAGCTTTCAGCATAGTTTCTACTTGGAAACGTTTCTCGAAGAACCCGTCAGGGAGCATTCAGATCCTTTTTCAGGAGCAGATTTAGACTTTAGGTTCGAGTCACACACTCCACAAGGTTGTCATTGTCCCCCAGCGCAGCTAACTGGGTTATCAAATGCCAGCCGTCTCTCTCACTGTCTATGGTGTGAGGTTCATGTAAAAGAACCATTGCTGACTTCCAACAAGAGGAGGCTGCAAAGCCATCAGCCTGGCCCTGCGATGGCCTGGCGAGCTGTCCAGGGTGTACTCTGCCCTCGCCCGGAGTCGGCTGGGATGGGCGCCAGCCTCCCCGCAACCCTAATTAGGATTAAGCGGTTACAGAAAATCAACTGAACTGAACATTTATTTGCCGTGCGCTGAAGCTCGGGCTTTCAAACTTGCTATGGTTGTTCTGTATTGGCTTATTATGAAATGGCCTATTTTGGTTCCTCTGGTCTAGTCTTATACCCAACTACTGTTGTCACGAGGTGCTGGTAGCAGCTGTGTGTGATATTACATGTGTGTCCCATCACAGATGTTGGTGAGAAGGGAACTCAGCTCTCAGGAGGACAGAAGCAGAGAGTCGCTATTGCTCGCGCCTTAATCCGAAACCCAAACGTGCTTATTCTGGACGAGGCCACCAGCGCGCTGGATGCTGAGAGTGAACATATGGTATGGATTAACAATTTATTGCTTGACTTTGAGGTAAACATTTTGTTTGTAACCTTGATGCATGTGTCTATCTATCTATCCATCCACCCATTAGGTTCAGCAGGCCCTGAATGCCGTGATGGGGAACTACACAGTCCTGGTGATCGCCCATCGCTTGAGCACAGTGCAGCAGGCCAACAACATTGTGGTGCTGGACAATGGGGTTGTGGTAGAGCAAGGCAACCACGATGAGCTGATGGACCTCCGCGGCCTCTACCACAAACTCATCCAGAAGCAGATTCTGGGATCTGATTGCACTACTATTGCTCCACGTCCATTTTTAGATCTACCTCGCCACCAGAAAGAGGAAAAAGACGACAGCAGTGGGGACGAAGGAGTCCCACGATATTAATCGGTTCAGTTGTGTTTTAGTGCTTGACATGACGTGCTAAGTGTGCGCGGACATGATAACCCTACCTCAGTTCTTGGAAGCATTCTTAGTTGTCTGCAGTTTGAAGGTGTCTGAAGTAGGCAGGTTCTAATCAATCTGAGCAGCTTCGTAATAAACCTGGGTGATGTCGTACTTGATAATGTGGATGTGTCACGATTGGTTTTGTTTGCTCATTTTTCCTGCTTTCAACACATCGACTTCGGAAACTGCAGTTCTGGCAAGTACGTTTCGCTCTTCGGAAGGTGCCGCCGCTGCACAATATACACGACTTATGAGCTAAACTGGAGGTGAGGTCCGTCCAGAAAAATGACAGGGCTGGGGTTTCCTTGTCCAGACTGAGCGCATTCGTTCACTGAGTCGTTTATTATGTGGCATTTTAAAGTTGTGGTCGTTGTAAAATTCATTTCGGGAGCGGTTATACACCTGCTTTTCAACCTCATCTATATCTGTGAGGATTTTGGAAGCTTTCGGCTCGTTTCCCGACAAATAATTTGCGGAACTTTGAACATTGAATGTTTCTCTAGAAGCTACCTAAGATCAGCGAACGTACTTACATACATACACATAAATACTTACATATTCATTATTTACTCAACTGCTTAATACCCCCATTTCACTGGAGCGCGGCAGAATTGCGGAAGCAAAAATGTCGTCATCCTCCAACATTTCTCAGTCATTCCGTCATCTTCCGTGTCCTTCCGTATGATTCCGAATGTATTCCTCCACTTCCGGCAGGACAAAAACATGTTCAAATGTTTCTTTCACGGAAAAATATTCCGCCAGTGTTCCTTGACCGTTCCACAAGCCTTCCCCCCACTTCCGGATGGTCAAAAGCGGCCACAGAATCCCCACGGAAGGTTTGCGGAATACATGTGGAACGTTTGCGGAATGGTTGCAGATAACACGGAAGATCTGCAGAACACTCAAGGAAGTCACTTCCACTATAAATTATTCCAGTTCGTTCACTTTATTTTTCCTGTTTTCCTGTTCATGTAATAAAGTTTTAAAGTTATAATCACTGTGGTTTGGACTTGTGCGCATGGTTTTTAATCTGGAATGATTTATTGAGATGCAAATAAAAGGAACGTATTGACATTATTGATATTAAACATTAACATATGTTAAATTTTACATTTATTGTAAATTATAAACATATTGCACATTAGAAACATATGGTAAATTTTAAATTTATTATACATTATAAACATATAGTATGAGAGAGATAGTAAGCTCATATTTATAGGCGGAATCAGGAGCAAATCCTTTGATCTTTGCCGATTTTCCCTCGTTGAAACGTGGTTACGCCGGGTATTCCTCAGTCATTCTGTAGCTCTTCCTTCTAAAATGGAGTAGTGCCATAGTCGTTCCTCGAGTGTTCCTTACTTTCCGTGAACATTCCGTGAATTATTCAAAGATCTGCCTTTGCAATAAAAATGCTGAAGCTCCTCCGTAGAGTGCGTTCCGCGCGTTTCCGCCACGATCATTGCATTCTGCGCTCCAGTGAAATGGGGGTATAACCATCTTGGGATTTCGGGAAAGCTGAAGTCTGGGCAAACATGAGGACAGATGACTTCAGGCAACCATCCAGCATCTTCTGATTTATTCTCTACCTTACTAATAATGTTCATCTTGATCACAACATCTCAAACTTAGATTCGTTTGACCACAGCACTTACCCCATCTCACACACACACACACACACACACACACACACCATTCTCATTTGAATCATTTCTTTATGACCAGTCTTGGCTATGCCATTTTCTCTGCAACACTGTCCAGAACACTGGCATCCAGGAGTCTCCATTCTATTGGTAGAGTTAAGACTGGCGTTGTGGTATTTTGTGGGTACTGTTTAATGAAGCCACCAATTGACCACCTGTCAGCGGATATACCAGTCCTGCTCTCTACCTTCACACACAAAAACCTTACTACACTGTCCACTTTCATCTGTATGCTTGCATGCATTTTCCACTATTCAAGCATATCCAATAAAATGCAAGTATAAACCACGGCACTGGTCTTCTAATGATGCGTTTCACCAGTAGATGGCAATTCGATTTTTTTTCACCCCAGAAAATACTGATTTCTTTAGTAAGTACTTGTGTACGTACATATTACCACCATCAGCATGTTTATCCTCTCAGTACAGTCAGTACAAATATCTGCAAGAAATTTATAATGACCTCTTCAGAATCAGCTCTGTGACTCATCTCCCTTGGCCAGGGCTCGCGTCATTGGGCGAGAAGGAAGTGCTTATTGTTTACATTCTCTGACGCTGTCATCCTTTGATGATGATCATGGTGCCATTTGTCTACCGGCCTCACCCCTCCCTGGTCGATATGGTTGTATGATCTGGAACACAGTACTCGATGGGTGGAAATCAGACGTTTAATATAGAAGGAAAATTTGGGGGAAAAAAAAAATCCGGTTTCAGGACTTTTACTTGCCACGCGCTGAAGCTGGGACTTTCAAACTTGCTATGCTTGTTTAACTGTATATGGGCACATTATGAAATGATCATGTGGTTCATCGTTCATTTTCCGTAACTACTCAATCCTAATTATGGTCACGGGGGAGGGTGGCGTCCATTTCAGCCGACTCTTGGCGAGGGCAGAGTACATACACCCTGGCCGGCTCCCAGGTCATCGCAGGGCAGAAACACGCTGACGGCGCTTTCATCATAGACAGTGAAAGACAATTCCGGCCTTTGTTAACCCAGTTAGTGCATTTTTGGGGCTTAAACCCCCAACCTTAGGATCAGTGATTCAGCCACCTTACCACCAGGCCACCACTGCCCTATGGTCATGTGGTTCGTTTTATTATTTAACATTTTACTGTAGTTGTGACATCACAATGGAGGACGTTTTTATGTCAAAGGCAGTGAGGAAAAACGTGAGGTGTGTCAGCCAAAGTAGAAAACACCATGCATTCGGCATAAAAAACAAAACAAACAAACAAATAAAGATCACAAAATACGTAGTGGTAAAAGAAAAAAACAACTGTACAGATCAGAAAAAAAATATGCATTAAAACATTAGAATTAAAATACATCTCCTCTTCTTTTCCTTTTGGCTTTTCCCTTCAGGGGTCACCACAGCAAACCATCTGCCTCCATCTCACCCTATCCTCTGTATCTTCTACTCTTACTCCAACTACCTTCATGTCCTCCTTCACCACATCCATAAATCTTCTCTTTGGTCTTCCTCGAGGCCTTCTGCCTGGTCGTTCCAACCTCAGCATCCTACTTCCAATATACTCACTATCCCTCCTCTGTACATGTCCAAACCATCTCAATCTAGCCTCTCTGACTTTGTTTACAAAATGTCTTACATGTGCTGTCCCTCTGATATACTCATTCCTGATCCTATCCATCCTCGTTACTCCCAAAGAGAACCTCAACATTTTCATCTCTGCTACCTCCAGCTCTGCCTCCTGTCTTTTCCTCAACGCAGCTGTTTCTAAACCATACAACATCGCTGGCCTCATCACCGTCTTGTACACTTTTCCTTTCATTATTGCCGATACCGTCTTATCACACATCACACCGGACACTTTTCTCCAACCATTCCAACCTGCCTGCACACACTTCTTCACCTCTTTTCCACACTCTCCATTGCTCTGGATTGTTGAGCCGAAGTACTTGAAATCCTCCACTTTCTTTATCTCTGCTCCCTGTAACCTCACCGTTCCTCTTGGGTCCTTGTCATTCACACACATATATTCTCTTACTGAGGCTAACCTTCATTCCTCTCCTTACCAGGGCATACCTCCACCTCTCTAGATTTTCCTGCACTTGTTCTCTGCTCTCACTACAGATCACAATGTCGTCTGCAAACATCATAGTCCATGGAGATTCTTGTCTAACCTCATCTGTCAGCCTGTCCATCACCATAGCAAACAAGAAGGGGCTGACCCCTGATGCAGTCCCACCTCCACCTTGAACTCTTCTGTCACACCGACAGCACACCTCACCACTGTCTTACATCTCTCATACATGTCCTGCACCACTCTAACATACTTCTCTGCCACTCCAGACTTCCTCATACAATACCACAGTTCCTCTCTCGGCACCCTGTCATATGCTTTCTCCAGATCCACAAAGGCACAATGCAGCTCCTTCTGACCTTCTCTGTATTTCTCTATTAATATCCTCAAGGCAAACACTGCATCTGTGGTGCTCTTTCTTGCCATGAAACCAAACTGTTGTTCACAAATGCTGACCTCTGCCCTTAGTCTAGCTTCCACTATTCTTTCCCATAACTTCATCGTATGGCTCATCAACTTTATCCCTCTGTAGTTGCCACAACTCTGCACATCTCCCTTGTTCTTAAAAATGGGCACAAGCACACTTCTCCATTCCTCTGTCATCCTCTCACTCTCTAAGACCTTGTTGAATGTTCTTGTTAGAAAATCTACTGCTACCTCTCCTAGACCCTTCCATACCTCTGACCGTATGTCATCAGGACCAACTGTCTTTCCATTCTTCATCCTCTTCAATGCCCTCCTCACTTCACCCTTACTAATCTTTGCTACTTCCTGGTCCTCAACAGTCACCTCTTCTACTCTTTTTTCTCTTTTTCCGCATTCATCAGCTCTTCAAAGTACTCTTTCCATCTTCCCAGCACACTTGTGTCATCAGTCAACATGTTTCCCTCTCTGTCCTTAATCACTCTAGCTTGCTGCATGTCCTTCCTATCTTTATTTCTCTGCTGTGCCAACCTGTATAAATCATTTTCTCCCCCTTTACTTTCCAACCGAGCATACAAGTCATCATATGCCCTCTGTTTGGCCTTTGACACCGCTACCTTCACCTTACGCTGTCTCTCTGTACTGTTTACTCTCTTCGGTCCTCTTTATGTCCCATTTCTTCTTAGCTAACTGCTTCTTTTGTACACACTCCTGCACTTCCTCAATCCACCACAAAGTCTCCTTATCTACTGTCCTTCCAGAGGACACGACAAGTACTCTCCTACCTGTCTCCCTGATCACATTAGCTGTAGTTGTCCAGTCATCTGGAAGCACTTCCTGACCAACCAAAGCCTGTTTCAACTCCTCCTTGAAGACAACACGACACTCTTCCTTTTTCAGCTTCCACTACTTTGTCTACTGCTCTGCCTTTGCCTTCTTCACCTTTCTTACCATCAGCGTCATCCTGCATACCACCATCCTCTGCTGTTTGGCAACACTCACCCACTACTACTTTGCAGTCACTTCCTTCAAATTACATCACCTACACAAGATGTAGTCTACCTGTGTGCTCCTATCTCCACTTTTATGTCACCCTATGCTAGTCTCTCTTTTGAAGAAAGTATTCACCACAGCCATTTCCATCCTTTTTGCAAAATCTACCAACATCTGTCCTTCTGCGTTCCTGTCCTGGATACCAAACCTGCCCATCACTTCCTCGTCCCCTCTGTTGCCTGCACCAACATGTCCATTGACGTCTCCACCAATGACCACTCTTTCACCTCTAGGGGTACTCTGCATCACTTCATCTAACTCACTCCAGAATCTCTCCTCTTCTAGCTCACATCCTGCCTGTGGGGCATAAGCACTAACAACATTGAATATCATGCCTTCAATTTATATCTTGACACTCATCACTCTGTCTGCCACTCTTTTCAGTTCTAGAACATTCCTGACAAACTCCTCCTTTAAGATGACTCCTGCTCCATTTCTCTTCCCATCCACACCATGATAAAACAGCTTAAACCCTGCACCTAAACTTCGAGCCTTGCTACTTTTCCACCTGGTCTCCTGAACACACAGTATGTCCACCATCCTCCTCTGCATCATGTCAGCCAGCTCTCTATCTTTTCCTGTCATAGCTCCAACATTCAAAGTCCCTACTCTCAGTCCTAAACTTATGCTTTTCCTCTTCTCTCTCTGCTTACGTACACGCCTCCCACCTCTCCTTCTTCGACCTCTCCTTTTTCGACCAACAGTAGTCCAATTTCCACCAGCACCCTGTTGGTTAACAGCACTGATGGCGGTTGTTGTTAACCCGGGCCTCGACCGATCCGGTATGAGATTTATGTTTACGCTTTGCATTTTGTATTTTGGCAAAAGTTTTACGCCGGATGCCCTTCCTGTCACAACCCTCTGCATTTCTCCGGGCTTGGGACCGGCGCAAGGGCGGGCACTTGTCTGTGCCCCCCTCATAGCTGCATTAGAATTAAAATACATATACAGTATCTTCTTTTTCTTTCGGCTGTTCCCTTTTTTCTCTGGGGTCACCGCAGCGAATCATCGCACGTTTGATTTTTATACACACACACACATATATATATATATATATATATATATATGTCTGTCTTCCTTTCGGCCTTTTCCCTTTTACTCGGGAGTCGCCACAGCGAATCATCTGATTCGCACGTTTGATTTGGCAGAGGTTTTTACGTCGGATGCCCTTCCTGTCACAACCCTTTTAGCAAGGGACAGAAACACGCTGACGACTTTGCAGCCTACTCTTGTCGAAAGTCAGCAATGGTTCTTTTACATGCCTCTCACCATAGACAGTGATAGACATGGCCCGCCTTTGATAACCCAGTTAGCCGCACTGGGGATATATATATATATATATATATATATATATATATATATATATATATATATATATATATATATATATATATATAAAATCTTCTTCTTTTCCTTTTGGCTGTTCCCTTCAGGGGTCACCACAGCAAATGATCTGCCTCCATCTCTCCCTATCCTCTGCATCTTCTACTCTTACTCCAACGACCTTCATGTCCGCCTTCACCGCATCCATAAATCTTATATATATATATATATATATATATATTAGGGAAAGATGGAGGCAGATCATTTGCTGTGGCGACCCCTGAAGGGAACAGCCGAAAGGAAAAGAAGATATATATATATATATATATATATATATATATATAAATAATGAAGTTCGAGTGGTGTTGAGTCTGACTTTATTGTGCATCCTGTGGAATGGACTTTATAAATACACTCAAGTGCAACTTTCCTTCTGGCCTTGGCTTGGGGACATCCTCTGACACCCGTCACACACGCCACGCGCCACACTCGGGATCTCCCCTGAGCGGGTTGTTCACCCTGAGCATGTGGACCCCCGCCCCTCCCCGTCCCTCCCCGCCCCTCCCCGCGCGCCCGCACACACACACTCTGTAGTACGGAAGCGTGTGGTTTGAGACGCAGCCGAAACCCTGACAGGCACTTCCGGTTAGAGAGACGGAGGCGTGTATGTGTTTGCGAAGTTAAGAAGGCCACACGGGGGGAAGAAGACGCCCGGCCGTGCCAGAAATGGCTCGTTTCGGTAGTAAGCTGAGCTCGTACTCCATCGCTCAGCTGTCAGAGCTCCTGGAAGACGATGAGAAGCTCAGTCAGATCGTTTTGGACCTGGAAGACGTAAGACTTCACAGTTGTGTTATTATTATTGTTGTTGTTGTTGTCTATTTGGGGTGCGAGTTTTGCGGAACGGATTTAAGTGGTAAGCAGAGCCGCTGTTGGTAAAAGAAAGGAAATAAAGGCTCGGCTGGTCCACTCGAGTTACTTTCCCGAGTTGGGTTTCACTCGGAGCCGTCCGTGCACGCGACTCCGCTCAGGCTCGGTTTGTTGACGCTGTTTCTGAATTGGTTGTGAACTCTGAGCCGGGTCGTCCTTCCGGTTCCTCTGCGCCGAGTCCCAACGGCTCCTGAAGCCCATCGCTCGCCAGGCTGGTTCAGTTCTGTTTACTTTCTCGGGAGGAACGGATCGAGTTTGCTGTAAAGCGATGACGTCACTACCCCACGACGCCACAATAGCGACTACTGTACTGTGTTAAGGAACTCGAAAGCCGACCTGGTTCCGCCGTCTGTGACCCAGAAAAGCCCATGAGCACCAACAGCAGGACACCCCAGCTCTTCATTCAGCAGATTGTCAAGTTTCACCGAAGGAGGAAGTGAATAGTTCACTGATTTCAGTTCATCTGGGAAGAAAAGAGTGTTGTAGGATTCATACTGTAGTATTAATAGTGTAGAATTAATATTATAGACTTATGGTGTAGAATTAAGATAAGAGAAGATAAGATACAGCTTTATTAATCTCACAATGGAGAAATTCACTGTTACAGGCTCTTGAGGTACCATCAGTAGGGGGTGCAAAAATAGATACATACACAAACATACACACATACATATATATTATATAAGTAAATAAATAAATAGATACATAAATAGTATAAATTAATAAACAATAAAAGAAAAGAAGGGAACGACTTTATAGACTGGATTTAACCGCGTCTGTAAAATTCCCTTTTAAAACCTGACTTCCTTCCACGTCAACCCCCAAAACATTGCTCTCTGAAATATCACTCCATAAAATCTCACTTCAGAAAATATAACTTGGATAAATATTACTGCAGAAAACATTACGGCCATAAAATATAAATGTCCTCCCAGTGGACTACCTGGGTTATCAAAGGCCAGCCGTGTCTCTCACCGTCTATTGAGCGGTTCATGTAAAAGAACCATCGCTGACCTTCGACAAGAGGAGCTGCGTAGCCGTCAGCATGTTTCTGCCCTGCGATGGCCTGGGCAAGCCGTCCAGGGTGTACTCTGTCCTCGCCCGGAGTCGGCTGGGATGGGCGCCAGCTTCCCTGTGACCCTAGTTCGGATTAAGCGGTTCCAGAAAATGAATGAAATGTAAATGTCGTGGGGCAGTGGTGGTCTTGTGGTAGAGGGCGCTGGATCGCTGATCCAAAGGTTGGGGGTTCGAGTCCCACTCTCCACAAGGTTGTCACTGTCCCCCCCCCAGTGGAGCTAACTGGGTTATCGAAGGCCGGCCATGTCTCTCACTGTCTATGGTGTGAGGCATGTAAAAGAACCATTGCTGACTTTCGACAAGAGTAGGCTGCAAAGCCGTCAGCGTGTTTCCGCCCTGCGATGGCCTGGCGAGCTGTCCAGGGTGTACTCTGCCCTCGCCCGAAGTTGGCTTGGATGGGCGCCAGCCTCCCTGCGACCCAAATTAGGATTAAGCGGGTACAGAAAATGAACTGAACTGTAAATGTCGTATAATGAATCTGTAATTAATAGATTATTAATGTAAATAATACTAATGTAAACAATACTCCCAACGGCCGATAGTATTTATAATCACTGCTGTTCAATACTGTACCTACAAAGCACTTTCATCAGTATCTGTCTGAAAGTATCGTAAACCAATCACAGACCTGCGAGCCCAGGTACCGTCACGTCAGTAATTCTTCCGTACATACAACTCCTGTAAATATTATTCAAGAGAGCATAGCACTCCAGTTTTCTTCCCGAACTCCTGTTGGACTTTATTATTATTATTATTTTAATCATCAACTTTAGTGTGAGGAGGCGGGATCTTCCAGACTCTTTCATGGCTATGCGCGGTATGCCAGCTGTCCCGGTTGAGTCTGTTTGCTTGCGGGATGATGGATGTTCTGAGTGCTGTAGTTTTTGCTCTGTTCTCAGGACCTCGAGTGTCCACACCTGGTGGCCTCGCACCGAGATCAGTCATTAGGCTGCTAGGTTTTACTTGCTCCTTATGGAAATGTGTCAATTTTAAGCATATATAATATTAGTAATTTGGTTTAATGAAGCTACCACAGGGAGGACGGAGACGAGGTGTCCAGGAATCTATAAATTTCTTCTCTCAACTTGTCAGGTCTGCTTTTGGCCAAGCAGCTGGTTGGCTGGTTAGTGGTAGCGCGGTGCTAACATATGGTGGAGGGTGTTGTGAAACAATTCCACCAAATGAAGTCTTTTTCCACCACCGTATGTAGATCATTTAGCATGAAGAGTTCAAACTTGTCCCTGAAAAGCTGCCGCTGAAGTTTTGTTTAATTAAAGAATTCCTTTTTATTTGTGTTTTTAAACTGACATAAACATTTATGCTATTCCGTCTGTCTGAATATGTGAACACCAAGATTCACTTTTATTCAGGCTTTTTTATTTATTTCTTTATTTTTTCATAATTTGCTCAGTTTAAAGCATAATAATGCTGACATTGCATGCACAAAGCAACCGTGAGAAACGGAGTGTCCGTCATCTTAATTTAAACATTATTCACTGAGAATAATTTTTTTAGTCTTGAGACGGTGGACCAATCAGATTGCGCCATTTTTGTGTAGCATACACCTGTTAATCTTTTTTTTATTTTACATTCTGTAGCTGTTTTAAAAACTTTGAGCACAGACTGATTTGATGAAGATAATTAACTCGGTCTATACACAGAGTGTACAATATGGTTGTGTATTTTATTGCTGTAAAGTGGTTTGTTTCCAGTAATATTTGATCAGTATAAAAGAATAAACAATAGTGATTCAGTGGTTAAAGAACTGGATTACTGGCCTGAATTCCAGGGGTTTGAGTCCCAGTACCACCATGGTGTCACTGTGGGCCCTTGAGCAAGGCCCTTAACCCTGAATAGCTGAGCTGTTTGAAATGAATGTAAGTCGCCCTGGCTAGTAGTACTGTATTGTATATAAAGTATTTTTAGAGCCCACTGGATATTCCCCCCCCCCCCCCCCCCCCCCCACATGATTTCCATGTTTCAATTTCTCATGGCAGCATGTGAAGGTTGAAGGCCGTCAGCCGTGCCTTACCCACCACCTCCCATGTCTTCACTTCATTTTTTTTTTCCCAAACAGGTTTAATTTACATGCAAACAAACACAGCTCTGTTTTTTCCGGAGGGCGTTGCAGTCTTGGATGGGGAATACAGTTTCCCTGATCTTTTTAAATAAATGAACATTGCAGCCAAAAGTGGTGACTCGAGGTTTAAAGCACAGTTGCCCTTACTAAATATGCTAACGGTTGAGATTTGGAGGACAGCGTGTACGTGTTAAGGATCTATCTTGTACGGAATCGCATCATAGAGCAGCGTAATTGGAACAGAATGTGACTTATCTTAGTGTCGAGTAAAGAATTTGGCTTTGATGTGAGCCGCAGTAGGGTAAAGGTGCCTCGTCAACCTGTACTCTCACGCCCTCAGTTACAGATGTAAATAAAAAACAATGGATGGCGATTTTAGGTGTAACGCAGCAGTACACATTTATATCTCATGATGTCGTTGTCATCTGGTATCAGAGGTTAATGTCTGAGCTTCTTGTTTGATGGGCTGAAGAAAAACTTTTCTGAGTTCTGTACTGGAAGTCCATTTATAATGGCTTTGCTCATTTTGGACCAGAAGCCACTCGAATCTTAACCTGCCAGGTGTCTGCTGAAACCTTCAAGTGACTCGTTGCGGCATTGAGCAGCTGCATATTTGAGACAAGAGGTGCAAATGCACAGGGAACTGAGCCAACAACAACGGTTCTTGCATAATAACCAAGCTAGAAAAGCCGAAAACTCATAAAACAGGATTGTTTGCTTATAGAAATGTAAAGGAAGTATGTATGCGCAGTAATTTCCTCGTCTAAAGCTCCTCCTTTGTCTCTTACTGCTGTATTCAGACTCCACGCTTATTACTGTCCTGAAGCTCTTATGTTGAGCATGGGATTTATTTTTGGGATTCACTTGTTGATCGCATGTTTGGCGTCTGCTCACTGTGATATGAACACCTGTTCATGAGTGGCATGTGCCTCTGGGCTGGGTGAAACCACGATATGGTTACTGTAAAAGTTTGTCGTGGTGCATATTTATAAGGGTAGCAGTGACACGAGTAAGTTGATTCACATCAGGTATGTTCATGCTCACAGGTGTTTTATTATTCCATCATTCATACTTTTCTTCCAGAAATAGTGTCTCTTTTTTCTGCTTTGGTCAAATAAGGAAAGAGAGATTACTAGTGTATATGAAATTTGGGAGGATGCCCCACCCACTGTTAAACAAGTTAATTTTGTCTAAAAAAATTTGATAGCATGTCAGTACTCCAACGTGGGGTGGATTTCTTCGCCAGTATTATGTAAAACTGTTGTAGAGCAGTGATGGCCTAGTGGTAAGGTGTTGGACTACTGTTCCCAAAGTTGTGGGTTCTTGCCCTGCTGTCAACAGGTTACCACTGCTGTCCCTCCCCGGACAACTAACTGGGTTATCAAAAGCTGTCTGTGGTGGGAGGTTCACGTAAAACAACCATTGCGGATTTCGTAAAGAGGAGCTGCATAGTTGTCAGCATGTTTCTGCCCTGCCATGGCCTGGTGAGCTGTCCAGGGTGTACAGCTATAAAGATGGGTGCCAGCCTCCCTGCGACCTTAATGAGATTCACAAAAGGAATGAATGAATGTCGTATAGTGATGGATTCTGTGAATACAGCAAAGAATTCCAAGGACGAAACTGCATATAAACATCTCAGCTTGAAAGGCTACATGAGTCTGTTTCCAGTGTCACATTGATGATGAGTCTTAGTCAGATCTGGGCTCTGTGAATTACAAGTCTGACTCAGGCAGGGGGTCTCTGGGTTACGAGTCTGACTCAGGCAGGGGGTCTCTGGGTTACGAGTCTGACTCGGGCAGGGGGTCTCTGGGTTACGAGTCTGACTCGGGCAGGGGGTCTCTGGGTTACGAGTCTGACTCGGGCAGGGGGTCTCTGGGCTACGAGTCTGACTCGGGCAGGGGGTCTCTGGGCTACGAGTCTGACTTGGGCAGGGGGTCTCTGGGCTACGAGTCTGACTCGGGCAGGGGGTCTCTGGGCTACGAGTCAGGTTGTAACTTATTTGACTGTAAGTCAAAAGGCCAGTTTACACCATTTCGACCATTTCTGAGGCATCCTGAGACATCCATCTGAAGCCACTACAAACAGAACACCATTAGAGGCACAAACGTATGCCAGAAGCCCTTTTTCATAATCATTCCCTGTTGAAACCAGAGTGTTTCTGACAGCTCAGGTCTATTTTTTAGTATGAAAATGAATCCTGTGATCTTTATGGAATAATAGTTTAATGCATGTGTAATTGAGATGATGTGTATATAGATGACAAGTCCAAGCTTGTGGGTGCACTTAATGTTTTGGGACCTAGTAGGTATGTGTTCTTCAGGAGACATGTTCAACTGGTTTGGTTCTCATTCAATATGAGCTCCATAAAAACGAATGGGCTCAATAGAAACACACATGCATGCTTTATTCATTTCTTTTTCAGACCTGCTTCATGGCTGTACTGCCACTTTGGAAACTCAAGCAGTGATTGTGGTGCGTGAATTTTAGTGTATATTACTTTCACTTTATTCAAGCTTGCAGTGTACATTAGGTTTAAGTCAGTCTGGACCCGATATGAACTGAAAGGAGATTGATGAATCCCTCTGAATTAGACCTTTTAACCTGACACGGTTGCTAATGATTTATATATCGATCTCTGCCAATCTGAGTAATTCAGAATTAGATCTTTGAAAGCATAACCATGAAGCAGCTCAGTCTAATTTCACCCGGAATAAATTGATTTTTCTCACATGTTCTTGGCAAGGTTTAGTATTTCCTTTCATCTGTCACACCTAACTCAACCTGTTAGTTAATTATCAAACTAACGATGAGCTGTATCAGGTGTGTTAGTGCAGCATCATCAATGACGTAGATGATTTACTCAAAGCTGTCGAAGTCAAGGCTGTCCGTCCCCATTCATGGCCACAATGAGGAATTTAGTTTCAGCACTAGATGTCGGGACTCTGGTATTTAATTTCTTGATTATCTGTATCTGGACCTGGTATGTTAGATTAGTCTTAGATGGAATGTTCTGGAATTTTACTATAACAGAATTTAAGCTAGTGGTGCTAAGTCTTACTGTTGGGTCTGTATCCCTTGGATGCATGCTGAGCCCAACTTACTGTAAAGTTCTTTTAAAGACGTGCATCCAACACAGTTCTTGCTTTCCGCAAGTTTTATTTACAACCAAAATACAGTACCTTGCAAAAGTGTTCACCCCCTCGGAATTTTTGGTCATTGGTTGAACCAACTTTTGAGGGGTTTAGTAGTAATGGAGTTGAATACATATGCACAAAGCAATTTTCAGATTTATGTTTTCAAAAAAGATTTTTGTAGTGGTTCATACGTCTGCTTCAGTGCAAGAAGATTCTGGGTTCGATCCCCAAACCCTGGCGTTTCTGTGTGGACTTTGCATGTGCTTGTGTGGGTTTCCTCCGGGTACTCCGGCTTCCTCCCACAGTCCAAAACATGCAAATTAGGTTAATTGGCTGTTCCAAATCACCCCAGGAGTGAGGGCGAGTATGAATGGCTGTGTAAGTGTTGGTTCTGTCATGGCCTGGAGAGCTGTCCAAAGTGTACCCTGCTCTCGCCCAGAGTCGGCTGAGATGGGCGCAAACCTCCCCATGACCCTAATGAGGATAAAGTGGTACAGAGGATGAATGAATGAATGTCTGTCTTTAATCTGTATTTATTTCAGCTAAAAGAGGTGTGCTAAATCCTAGTTGAATATAAAACCAAAAAAGGTAGGTCTTCCGGAGCAGTGATGGAGACCCCTGCTCTAAGATTCCATTAAGGAGTTCAACTCCTCGTCAGTTTAAATTAGAGAAACCAGGATAAACTCCTGCTTGATGAGCCGGTACCAACAGACCTTACAGTGATCTCCTTGGACAGGGTTGTTGACCAGTGCTTTAAACAGCAGAGGCAGATGGGTAGTGACCAAATATGCAAATGTGCTATGATGTATAAATATATATACAGATCTGTATATAATCTGTGTAAGTATATAGGTATACATGGCTCTGAGCACACGACCAGGAATTCCGTCAGGGCCAGCAGTCTTACGTATGTCGGCTCGGTGCACTATGGACCTGTACGGGGGAGACTGTAAGGGTCTGATGGTCATTCGATGGCCTGGTCTTTTGTTCTTTACGGCCTTGTACTTGTTGTCATTGTTGAAACAAACGTAAAAGTCATTCCGCTCATTGAAGAAGTACATGTTCATGGCAGTTGAGGTGTAGTTGCAGTGCTTGTAGTTGGTGATGGCCTGAATGCCCTCCCACATATGTCGGGGGTCAGAATTGAAGAAGTGTTCCTGCACCCTCAGCTTGTGGTCATGCTTGGCCTTTTTGATGCTTCCTTCAGGTTCGCCCTGGCTGTACTGAAAGGCCTGTGCGTCACCTGATCTGAAGGCTTAGTTGTGTGCCTTCAGTAGAAGCCGCACTTCCCTGTTCATCCATGGCTTCTGATTAGAGTACGTGATGATCGGTTTCTTTGTGGTGACACTTTCAATTGTGGTGTTGATGTATTACAGTACTGAGTGTAGGAGTCATGTTTTTGTTAGAGCCACAGTTGGCCTGAGAGGTAAATATACTCCAATCTGTGTCATTAAACCTGTTCTGGAGTGCAGAGTCTGCCCTCGCTGGAAAACCTTGATGGTCTTCACAGATGGCTCCACATGGTCAATGAGTGGTGTGTACTTGGGGTTGAGAAGCAAAAAGAGGTGATCAGATTGGCCCAAGTGGGGGAGGGAGGTTTACATGTAGGCTCCAGTGATGTTCGTACTTGTAGAAACATGGTCCAAGGTTCTGTCCACTCTGGTGTAGATAAACCGTGTGCATTTGTAATGTATTGTACCTATCAGGCCACAGTGAAGTGGGTGGAGATTTGTGGCACATTTTATGAAGTTTCAGTTCCCTGTTCTTCCATTGCATGACTCGCCAGATATTTTGTCCTGAAACCCAACTCACTGTCAGTTATGAACTTGCCTTTGTTTGCTTGTTTTAAAATACTTTAAGTATATTTAAAGTGCTGCTAGAATTATCGATTTTTTAATTAATTTATTTATTTTTTCCCAGCTTGGTTAATATCAAGGACACCCATATTAAAATATATAATCATTAGCATAAATATCCTCTTTGATTTTTATAATTTGTAGGAAAGACTTAACCAGTGTTTACGTGTTGAGTTCCGAGTGTTTCTGTGCAAATTTATATCATTCAAAATACATACGCCCTGCCTTTTGTGGTGGTTTTCCCATAGAGTGCCAGCTCATTATAACAATAAACGTGTGGCATATCATTTGTGTTTGTGGACTTGTGTCTCTCCCACACACTCTTCATTTTTCATTATTGACTCAGTTAGTGCTTGGAACCACACAAATCCATACACAAAAGCAACACAACTAAGGATCCTACCAAGGATACTCTCTCCCTCCCTCCAAGATTTTAATTTCTCCCCTGATTTATTCGTATCCAATTTCCAATTCCCACATGTCACGTATTGAACCCCTATCACATACGACCAACACTGTCATGGAGGGGCCTAAGCAAGCATGTGCCTGATCGATGACTTATGATACTGCCGCCAGCATCTTTATGTACCGCTGTGCATGTCCATTCAGGGCACTATCCACCCTCTTTTGTCTGCATGAGCTTACAGACGCACGATATGCCGGCAATTGCAAATGATGGTGAATTGAGCATATCCCACCCCTGTGTCCTGTGAGAGCTCCGCCAGTTAGCTCCCATGGACTCCCAGACGTGGATGGCTACAGCATTAACCTGGATATAACCAGGTGGTAGCCGCACACCTTTTCGATGTGCCACTCGGGAGCATTTTTTTTCTTTTTGAAAATACAATTTCTGTTGAGCTGAGCACAATACATAATGCTTTTAATTTGTCTCCATAATACATTCATATCATCATGAAACCTAAATGTGTGCTGTAGCTCAGGCACCGCTTTGCTCCTGCTTCAGCTCGGTTTCACTTCATAGTTCAGCTTTATGTTTGCTTTACCTGTATGCAAAGTGAGGCACACATTATTTGCTTATGGTCGCACAGCACACCTCATGATGATCCTGCTGGAAAAAGTTTGGCTGGTGGATGACTTTGCTGTAATCAAGTGCTTGTTGAAGATTATGTAAAAAAAGAACCCGAATTCATCCAAATATACAAGAAAGACATGACGAGAATAGATCCAATCCTGTCTGGGTTCTCAATGCAATATTTAAAATGGTGAAGGTGTGAATGTGGAAGTGGATAAAATCCAGTTTAAAGCTCATCAGCAGGAGCAATAGTGACTCTGTAACCTATTACACACCATATAAGTTACTGCTTTACCTCCAAATGTTGCTTTGTGTGTGTGTGTGTGTGTGTGTGCATGCGTGCGTGCAGATTCAGGAACTTCAGAAGAATAAGGAAATGATCCTGGCCAGCAACCGGAGTCATGCTGAGCAAAACCTCATGTTGCAGCCCAGATTAGACCATCAGAAGAACGAACTCATGAAGCGTTACCGCTGCCTCCAGGAACAATTTGAGGCCTTCCAGCTCCGCAAGTCCACATTAGGTGATGTCACACCTTCCACTTACAAAAAAAAGTGTTTGTGTTTTTCCTCCTGCTGTTCCTCTTCTCACCTGCTCAGTGTCCTTGTTAGGTCACTCAGCTACTATATCTGTGTTTATCTCTCCGTTGCTTACTCATATCATTCAACAGTGTTTTTCCATCTCAGGGCTCATGTGGATTCGCTTCTCACACAGACAACTCCAGGGGACTACAAGAATTTTTAGAACAACTCATTATTTACATAATCAATTAACGGAAACACTGGTGGGGTTATTTCATAAATAAAAAATGTGTGCTATAGGAGAGAGGAATTCCATAAAGTGTTTCTTTGGATAATGTAATTCTGTATTTTTTTAGCTCTCGGGACACTTTGTGGGTCACGCTTTTAGTCTCCGGTCATTTATTTTACGTGCGCTTAGGGTACGGCTGGGCTTTTATGCTTGGTATGCTGGTTCACTACTATGAGTGGAAATCAGTGTTTCCGAACTAGCAAGACTGGACCAAACTAGACGCTCACTAGCCACGAAGCAGTGCTTAATATTGACGGAGGCCAGGGTTTCCCCTGTTAACGTTATCAGGTTTATCTGTTTTCTGTTACTCCTCAGTTACTTTGAATAAGTGAAGAGAAGAAACCGAGAAGAGAAAGCTGAGACTACAACTTGTGTAAAGCAGCCGTATGTGTTTCCTATTGCATGACTCGCCCTAATTTCCTAACATGACTTGCCCCAATTGAAAATTAAAGTTAATCACTAGTAAACAGTGATGTATCTACAGTCTATAGAAACTACATCACCTGTAGGAGCTAATTGATACAAATAATTCATGCAACCTACATACTGATCTGCTCGCACGCACGTCAGGACATCAGTACTGTTGAACTCTTTTCTGTCACCTGGTGTGATAACGGTTTTAGCAAAGATCTCTGGCGTGAGTGAACTTATAACCATATGGCCATCGACATAACTAGAGGAGTTATGCAAGGTACGTCCACATGACACAAGTGGATTATTATAATTTGGCATGGTTTTAATAAAAATGTCTCCTCCCAGTGGGTGTCGGACCCCCCCCCCTCTCCATTGTAAACATTTGTACATTTGATGTTTTCTCGATTTTTTTTTTTTAATTTCTTAACATGATCCCATGTACCGATCATCTTCCACAATGAATTGGCTCTTTCCAGGCCCAGGCTCCATGCTTCCACCAAGTTTGATAAAAATCATATGAGTAGTTTTTTGTGTTTGCTGACAGGAATTATCCAGTAACAAAGCTATAGCCTGGGCAGGGCTTGGGGTGGGATGGGGAGCGGTGGCAGGGTCTTTGGTGCAGTCAAGTTTAATCAGCCTGTACTCTAATAGAATAAATGCGTATCACACTGTGGGAGGGGCATGTGTTTGGGCCTGCCTGGATCTCGCTCCTGAGCTACCATTTCAAGGTATTTTTGCAAATGTCATTTTATGTTGTTGCTTTTTTTTTTGTTTTGTTTTTTATATATATATATATAAGTCGAACCGCATTTTACATGTAATACGCGTGATTCGTTCCAAGGCCCCAATACTACCCTTTGACAATTATAAAAGCATACCTTTTAAGGTACTTACATCGTGTTGACCATGTCTTCTTAGCAGAGACCATGTCCTTTATACGAAAAGCATCATAGGTATTATGGAGATACAGCTCCATAATAGCCAATGGGAGGGAGCTGCACCATCCCTCCTAGCCAATGGGAGGCCAGTGGGGCGGGATGTTGGAAGATAATCAATGGGAGAGCAGGTCGTGCATTGTTTGAATGTTTGAATCTCACATTTTAATGTTTGAATTTTCGGAAAATGTTTTTCGTAATCTGGATTTTTCGTTTGTTGGGACTATCATAAGGTGAGGTAAAACTGTATACGTATATAAAGTAAGATGTCTTGACCAGCAGTCATCCAGTCTACCCAGCAGTCAGGTCTGTTGTTTATTATTTGACAGCTAGTAATCAGGAAGTATGAAGCCTCACCCGTGCTGTCTCATCAGTCAGAATGACCTTGTTTACAACATTTAAGTGCAGGTTTACATTTCCTTAGAGTTATCCTTCATATTTCCGCTCAGCTCGTCCATTAAAATAATAAAATGACTCAGTGAGTCCAACTGGTTCTACGGCCTTTATATCTCTGAGCTATAAAGCCGCTAATCCTCTGTTCTCCAATTGCGATACGTTACAAGGCGTTTGCTGGCTGATGTGACTCAGGAGCCAGGGTTCTCTCTCGAGGCTAGAGTTCAGGGAGTCGTATTCAGCTGTGCACCACACCCTGGTTCACTGTGTTTACTGTGAATGAAAAAAAAAAAAAACACCACTACTGGTTACCCATGTGATGCAGCCGTTGCTAGGCGACTCGCTCCAAACATCTTGCTGGAACACTGTCCTCCTTTTTATAGTCTGACGTCTAATCGCATATCCAGATACAGGATGGATTTGTTTTCAGCCTGAGCGCAAATCACCATTTTCCCATGCCTGCTCTCTGGGCTCAGTAATGGATAGCTTTTGGGATGCCTTTTTTTGTCTTGGTTAATCATTGAATTAAGGAGGAGTACCTGCTGTATAGTTTAAAATCACCCCTGTACCAACATTTACAGAATTCTTATTGAATCTCATATTAAACACTTATTGAATGAGGTCGGTGTGATATGAATAATTATCCAACCGAGGCATTTTTGGCCTGAGGTTGAAGCACTGCGCTGTCTGAGCTGTAAAAATGTTGGTCTATGTGCATTTTACAATTGTTGTGGAGTACTATGCAAATGAGCGAAATGTATTCAAAGAGAGCTCATGTTTTTAACTGCTCTGAAGAAGATTCTCCTCAATTCCTGCGAGGGTATTCACGGAAGAGAGTTCGCCTTCTGTCGGACGTGAAAGCACGCCCACTCATCATGCGAATCGTACAAACCAGCGATTCACACCAGTCGTATTATAGAAGCGAGAGAAAAAGCATAGGACCTGATATTTTTACATAAGTCAGGTGAACACTCATAGTGACGCGTCTGGCGCTTATGGTTTCGGTCAGTGAGAGCGTTGGGCGCTGAACTCGATTGCTGCGTTATTAACGGATCTTGACATACTTGGAGTAGATCAAGTGCCTTGGAGTTCAAAGAGAACTTCCCCCAATTCAGTAAGTAAGCAGTGGTAGGATTGGGGGGTGAAGAAGAGAGGGGTAGGCTGGTGGTGGGGATGCGTCTCCGGTCAGTGATGAATCTTGTTTACTCATTTGCTAAACCGCTTAATCGTACTCGGGTCACGGCTTCCACTTGGTGATAACTCACTAGACTACCGCAAGGCCTACACGGATGCAACCATTCACTCTCACTCTTGCACTTAGGGGCAATTAAAAACCACCAATCGGCACAATATGTATGCATTAGGACGCTGGGAGGAAACCCACGCAGGGAGATCATGCAAACTCCATGCAAAAACCTGCGTGCTCGCGGCTACACACTGTACCGTCCTTACATCACATGCAGATTCTTCGTTCATTCAATATTTAAGCTTCTTTAATCCCAACTAGGTTCATGGGGGGGTTGAAGGAGTCTGGGCGAGGCATACCTGGGGATAATTTGGAACAGTTAATCAGCCTATTGTGTATGTTTCTGGACTGTGGGAGGAAACTGGCGTACCTGAAGGGAACCCATACAAGCATGGGAAGAACATGCACATTATTGCTCCACAGTGCCGGCTCTACATGCAAGGAATTAATAATAATAATAATATTATTATTGTTATCATTACAGACGCTCCCCGACTTACGTTCATCCATTTTACGTTTTTTTTTCCCCCAAAAAAAAGTCCAATTTTGAGTTTAGACGTACGTATGTAGTACGCTGATATAATGACGCTGCGTCCATTGTTTACAAACGACAGACTGAACGTGCCCCTCCTTCTTCCCAGTTCAGTTATTTTTATATATAAATTTAATTTTTTGAGAGAGGAATTTTGGGTTTTCATGAGCTGTATGCCAAAATCATCAGTATTAAAACAATAAATGACCTGAAATATTTCAGTTGGTTTGCAATGAATCTAAAATATATGAAAGTTTAATTTTTATCAGTACATTACAGAAAACAATGAACTTCATCACATTATGCTAATTTTTTGAGAAGGACTAGTATGTATAAGTCAGTGACTGCAAAGTAGTAATGGGTGAGAGTGTTGCCAAACAGCATAGGATGGTGGTGTGCAGGATGACACTGATGGTGAGAAAGGTGAAAAAGGCAAAGGCAGAGCAGAAGACAAAGTGGTGGAAGCTGAAAAAGGAAGAGTGTCGTGTTGTCTTCAAGGAGGAGTTGAAACAGGCTTTGAGTGGTCAGGAAGTGCTTCCAGATGACTGGACAACCACAGCCAATGTGATCAGGGAGACCGGTAGGAGAGTACTTGGTGTGTCCTCTGGAAGGAAAGTAGATAAGGAAACTTGGTGGTGGAATGAAGAAGTGCAGGAGTGTGTACAAAAGAGGTTAGCCAAGAAGAAGTGGGACATTGAGAGGACCGAAGAGAGTAAACAGGAGTACAGGGAGACACAGCGTAAGGCGAAGGTAGCAGTGTCAAAGGCCAAACAGAGGGCGTATGATGACTTGTATGATAGGTTGAACAGTAAGGAAGGAGAAAATGATCTATACAGGTTAGCACAGCAGAGAAATAGAGATGGGAAAGACGTGCAGCAAGTTAGAGTGATAAAGGACAGAGAGGGAAATGTATTGACTGATGACAGAAGTGTGCTGGGAAGATGGAAAGAGTACTTTGAAGAGCTGATGAATGAGGAAAATGAGAGAGAAAAAAGAGTAGAAGGGGTGACCGTTGAGGAGCAGGAAGTAGCAAAGATTAGTAAGGGAGAAGTGAGGAGGGCATTGAAGAGGATGAAGAATGGAAAGGCAGTTTGCCCTGATGACATACCAGTTGAGGTATGGAAGTGTCTAGGGGAGGTAGCAGTAGATTTTCTGACAAGAATATTCAACAAGGTCTTAGAAAGTGAGCAGATGCCAGAGGAATGGAGGAGAAGTGTGCTTGTGCCCATTTTTAAGAACAAGGGGGATGTACAGAGTTGTGGAAACTACAGAGGGATAAAGTTGATGAGCCATACAATGAAGCTATGGGAAAGAATAGTGGAAGCAAGACTAAGGGCAGAGGTCAGCATTTGTGAACAACACTTTGGTTTCATGCCAAGAAAGAGCACCACAGATGCAGTGTTTTCTTTGAGGATGTTAATAGAGAAGTACAGAGAAGGTCAGAAGGAGCTGCATTGTGCCTTTGTGGATCTGGAGAAAGCATCTGACAGGGTGCCGAGAGAAGAACTGTGGTATTGTATGAGGAAGTCTGGAGTGGCAGAGAAGTATGTTAGAGTGGTGCAGGACATGTATGAGAGATGTAAGACAGTGGTGAGGTGTGCTGTCGATGTGACAGAAGAGTTCAAGGTGGAGGTGGGACTGCATCAAGGGTCAGCTCTCAGCCCCTTCTTGTTTGCTATGGTGATGGACAGGCTAACAGACGAGGTTAGACAAGAATCTCCATGGACTATGATGTTTGCAGATGACCTCGTGATCTGTAGTGAGAGCAGAGACCAAGTGGAGGAAAATCTAGAGAGGTGGAGGTATGCCCTGGAAAGGAGGGGATTGAAGGTTAGTCTTAGTAAGACAGAATACATGTGTGTGAATGACAGAGATAAAGAAGGTGGAGGATTTTAAGTACTTAGGCTCAACAATCCAGAGCAATGGAGAGTGTGGAAAAGAGGTGAAGAAGCGCGTGCAGGCAGGTTGGAATGGATGGAGAAAAGTGTCCGGTGTGATGTGTGATAGGAGAGTATCGGCAAGAATGAAAGGAAAAGTGTACAAGACGGTGATGAGGCCAGCGATGTTGTATGATTTAGAGACAGTGGCGCTGGGGAAAAGACAGGAGTCAGAGTTGGAGGTAGCAGAGATGAAAATGTTGAGGTTCTCTTTGGGAGTAACGAGGATGGATAGGATCAGAAATGAGTACATCAGAGGGACAGCACATGTTAGATGTTTTGGAGACAAAGTCAGAGAGGCTAGATTGAGATGGTTTGGACGTGTACAGAGGAGGGATAGTGAGTATATTGGTCGTAGGATGCTGAGGTTGGAACTACCAGGCAAAAGGCCTAGAGGAAGACCAAAGAGAAGATTTATGGATGCGGTGAAGGCGGACATGAAGGTCGTTGGAGTAGGAGTGGAGGATGCAGAGGATAGAGAGAGATGGAGGCGGATCATTTGCTGTGGCGACCCCTGAAGGGAACAGCCGAAAGGAAAAGAGAAGATGTATAGCTATAGCGTGTTACCCTTCTGTTAAGACGTCGTCTCTGTGATCTTTGTGTTTACACTGTTTTGCAGACTTTTGCAACCCTAAGCAAATATTGTTGGACAGAAGCGTAAGCCTACTAGCATGGGTGCAAGTCTCCTACACTGAGATGAATTAACTATCTGCTCAGATCAGTGCAATCTACCATGCATACTCAGTTAAGCAAAGAAGAGTTATAAAATGAATGAAACCCCGAATCCAGAAAAGAAAGAACTCTCCGCTCTGCTGGTGATTCACATCAGTGCAGGCTGAGTACTAAACGAGTTCAACGGCGCCCTTGCTCACTTGAAAGACCAGAAGTCCGGATAATCTGCGCTTTGTCTCAAGCATAAACCAAGTACACTACTTTCGGTGTTGAGCGCCTCACATATTGTAAGCGTTGATTGGCTGTTTTAAGCTTCATGTAAAGTGACTCGGCTCAGCTTCAAGTAAAGTGACCACCCGTCGACCATCGGAAGCATTTACAAGCAGAAAGATCGCATCATAGGGAATGTTATAGGTTATATTTGATACTGTGTTTAATATTTGATGAGTGAATTTGATTATAATTTATCTATTTGAAATCATTTGGCTTGAATTTAATTTATTTGAAACTAATGTTGATATTATTTTACAATTTTATGTTTATAATAATCGATTTAGGGGTGTTTTATGAGATATGGTAATGTTATTTATGGATTTATAGTACAGTATGTGCATCGTACGTCACTGTAACAACTTGCGTTCACTTTCAACTTATGTTCTGCTGTCCGGAACCAATTAAAAATGTAAGTTGGAGAGCGTCTGTATTATTATTCTGTAAACGTTAAAGTCTTTAGGTTTTACACAATTCAGATCCTTTAGTCATTTAGTTAACTGCTGAAAAACTTTCAGCAACATTTTCAGTACCGCCCATGTAACAGTTTACGTAAGCACAGCCCTTCTGTATGTCATTATTTCACAACTGCGCCAGAGATGGCGATCAGGGAAGCATGTCAACATTACCATAGTTCCTAAATTCTCTTTCTTTTTATAAATGGTTGGAAAACCCCATCCACGCTGTACACTTAGTTTCTTTGTCCCCTACTCAGTTTATCATCCCCACTCAAAGTAGGTCATTCTCACTCAGCAAGTTTTTCTAGAGCCTAACCCGAACAGCTGGGAGTGGGAAATCCCGTCCCAGATATCCGAGCAGATTCACATGAGGGGTTCTGTTTACTTGGCGGACAAAGAGCAGGAGCACAAGGCGGAGGAGGTGGAGGATCTTGGTCCATTCTAACCCGTTTTCCTGCTGTGTGCAGTAAATATTATCCCAGTTCTCTCCGAGCATGTGGGCGGATCTTGCACTTATCATGATCGCTATCCATTGTCCTGCTTTGTAAACGATGTTCTACCACGTTCAGACCAAACTGAAGATGAACAATACCAGGTTGGCAGTGGTGGCCTGGTGGTAAGGTGCTGGATCACTGATCCCAAGGTCGGGGGTTCAAGTCCCACTGTCAACAGTTGTCCCTGCTGTCACCACCAGCAGGTGGTGACCAACCTAACTGGGCTATTAAAGGCCGGCCGTGTCTCACTATGTATGGTGGAGTTTCATGTAAAACTCGTCAAGAGGAGCTGCATAGCCATCAGCATGTTTCTGCCCTGTTGAGCCGTCCAGGGTGTACTCTGCCCTCACCCAGAGTCGGCTGAGATGGGCGCCATCCTCCCCGCGACTTTAATTAGGATTAAGCGGTTCAGAAAATGAAAGGTTTTGCCACTGATGAATAGCTAACGACTGTAGTGATCATTTAATATTTAATCTAAGGCTCCTCGGGTATTTTATTCCTTTAATTGCTCCCCAGCTCTGTTATATCACAGAGCTGTGGTTTCGATAAGTACAAAATGCCTATCTAGAGACCTGAGCAACACTTTAGGCTTTGTTGCCGTCCATTGCTATGCTTAGGGCTCGATCGAGGCAACTTGTGGGCAGTACGAGCAGAATCACAGTATAAGCCTCATGGTTGTCTTGAAATCCAGACAGATGAGATATTAGCGTCTCCCTCATGGGCTCGTGAACATTCCATTATGCTCCATAACAGCTCTTTTGAATACTTTCCTTGTTGATGATGGGAAATAGCAGTTGTTTTCCTTTTAATTTCTTCCCACAGACCACAAGTCTGGCGATACATCGTTGGATACATTGCTTGCATTGTTGCAGACAGAAGGAGCCAAAATTGAGGAAGAGACCGAGGTAACCACTTCCACCCACCATTTACCATATGAGGCATTACAGCTGTGCAGCACCAGCCCTAACTTATTTTCTCTTGTTTAAAGTGTGTGTGTGTGTGTGTGTTTGCTTGCGTAAAACTCAATTACCAGTCCTTGCCATTTTTCAGCCAAAACACAAAGAATCTGTGTGAGGTGCAGCTCCTTGTTTGGAGGTGAAGCTTGTTGTCATTATAATGGCCACATGTGGTGATGTCATATCATAGTAAAGGGCACAGTGGCATGGTGGTTAGCACTTCCGTTTCACGGCAAGAAGGCCGTCGGTCTGAGTCTCTTGCTTGGCACGGGTGTTTCTGCATGTTCTGCCTTTGCAGGTTTTCTCAGTGTTCTTAGGTTTCCTCCCACAATCCAAGGACATGCTCATTGGACTCATTCATTCATGCCTTTATTTTCTAAGCCACTTATTCCTAATTGACATCTTGGGGAGGCTCGATCCCTTCTCAGTTGACTCTGGGCGAAGGCGGAGGACACTCTGAACAGCTGCAGACCATCCCAGGGCCAACGCTCACACAACCGTTCACACTCAATCGAGGGTGAATTGGAACAGCCAGTCGGCCTACTGTACATATTTTTGGACTGTCGGAGGAAATCAAAGTAGCCGCAGGAAGCCCATGCAAGCACGGGGAGAACATGCACACTTCACACGGAAACCCCCTGAATCCGGGAATCGAACCCACGACCTTCTTGCTGGAGGACAAACAGGCTAACTACTACATTGTTAGGCTGATTGTCTGTTCTAAATTGCCCCAAGGTGTGAATTTTATTTATTTATCTTTTTGCCCTACGAAGGATTGGATAGGTTTTTAGGGTGGCTGATGTAGGCTCTGGCCTCCCCACAACCCAAATAAGATTAAATGGCTCAGCAAATTAATGATATGGTAATGACGTTGTGACAGAATTGCTGCTCATAAATGATCATTTTGCTGTTTCTCAGATTTGTTTGCTATGATTTTTTTTTTTCCCCCCGAATAAGCCTGAGATTAAAAATAGTTTGTTGTGTAATTCTTGAAGTACATGTGGTTGGAACAGTGTAGTGGAGAACTTCACGAGAAGGTCCTGTGGTCAAATCTCTGTGGGGGTTTGGTTCGAGTTCGCTCCGTGTGCGCTAGTTTCGTCCCACAGACTGAAGACATGCCCATTAGGCCAATTGGATATTCTGGATCGCCCCTTGTTGTAAGCACGAAGATGGCTGGTGCGTGGGTGTGAGTTTCCGGACAGGAAAATGGGATTGTGTTAAAATTAAAGCCCCCCGTGCCAACGTGTCCTCAGAATCATGACTTGATTTCTCGTGGTGTCACGTGCAAACATTTCATGGAAAATGGCATCACTGCATCGCAGTGCACATCAGCTTTGATCAGTTCCGTGTGGGACGTGAGCAGGGGGTCCCTGGCCTGCTCGTATTTCCTGTGCTAGCATGTGTAGAGCGAGTCCCAGGATTGCAGTGTATGCTTCCTTCAGGCCTGAATTTTATTAATAGCTGAAGACCTGGTTCTGTGGTCACTCCCCAAAGGTGTATAGCGGCGGATTGGGACTCAACACTGGCGGATGTTCTTGTTTGGCTTTCTGTTTGACCTGAAAGTGCACAGCATTTACTCCACTTTACTGAAGATTGTTTTGAGCCCAATCCAGCGCCTCGGTGCAATGGAGGTGTGTTTCTTCTGCCCTGTGATGGTTTGTCTCACCTCAGAATCAGCTTGGGATGAGCGCCATCTTGTGCTCAACCCTAGTAAAGGATGAAGCGGTTCAGAGAATGAAATGAATTCAAAACAGGAGTTCACTGTGTGCTTTGCTAAGTTGCTGCTTGTTGTTCTTCCAGGCTTTTATTTTGAAGTGTAGGTGAGTAAGGTCCCAGGGATGACCGCCATCTCTAAAGCTGGCTTGTCACCGTCGACAGGTTTTAAAGTGTGGAACCACCACTGGAACATGCTGCCTAGAACAAGTCGGTAATGCCAGTATTGTGAGTACAGGATACTGACCTTTAACCATCATCTCTTTCAGAACATGGCTGACTCCTTCCTCGATGGCGTCGTACCCTTGGATGGCTTTATTGACGAGTACCAGAGCAAGCGCAAACTGGCTCACCTGCGACGGGTGAAGATCGAGAAGCTGCAGGAACTGATTCTGAAATCGCCGGGAGTCACCCAGATCTCTCGTCACATCGAACCGGTGTCCGCACCGGCTCCCGCCCAGAGAGAGCCGGAAAGTGTCCCGGTCCCACAGCCGAGACGAGCCCCTCCGCTCCCACCTATTAAGAGTCAAGCTCAGTCGGCTCCGGTGCCGGCCTACCCTGCTGTCCATTACCCGCCGATCCCACCTCGAGTGGGACAACCCCAGCCCGGGTACCCTTCTCTCTGCATGCCACAGTACGCCCCACCAGTGCCTCAGAGGGCTGCCCCTCGGATGGCTCCTCAACCAGGCTTCATTTTACAGTGATCATCTGACTCCTTTATCCACTCAGGGAGGAACGATCCCCGCCCTGGGTGTCCAGCCGTGCCTTTCTGAAGGTCCTCCTGCCTGAGAATATCACACGCAGACATGTTGGATGTCTGTGTAAACGGGGGGTTGTCTAGACATTTCTTCAGATTAAAGAGTAGTGTCAGTCATGGTACCTTTTTGTTTGTTTGTTTGTCTGTTTGTTTGTTTCAATTCGCACTTTAGACTTCTAGGTATTGGACTTTAGGCACTTTAGACTCCAGGCATTGGAATCTAATGCAAGATGTCTGACCACCTTGGGCCTCACTTTTTGTGCTTCACTTCATTGTGTTTGGTGTAAATTCGTTTCCCGTTGTTCCCTCCACGGTGTTCAGATGGTCTGAGGTACAAGCGTCTGTGGTTCCGTTCGTGTATGTTGGAGTTTAATGTGACCACTCACGTCGTTATACCTTCAAACATTTCATAGCTGGGGAGGAGAAACCCAAACGACAACTAAAGATTCATCACTGGTAATCCTGATGATGATGCTGAATCCTATGCAAACAGAGACCGGACTGTGTATATGAGACGTGAAACCGTCAACATCCCGGATTAGATGCACCAACGTGTAGCCAAAAATGCGCTAGAGGTAGCAGGTCTGGTTTAGTCCTGGTGGTTGACTGAAGGTAAAGGGAGGAGTAAGTTTCCAGGTCGAGTGGAAGGAGTGATGAGTGTGATGGTGTCTGTTGCAGGTGTTTGGTCTGGAGGTTATGATGATGATGATGATGATGATCCTAGTTAACGACTGATTAATGTTTGACACGTGGCCCAGAAGGATGATGTCACTCAATTCAGGGTTAGGCTAAAAGGGGGACTTCAGGTTTGCGTGGACAGAAACGAGAGGCTGTATTTTTTTATTTTTTTAAATTTTTTTCTAACCAAACCATCTCATTAATCTACGTTCAACAGCTTCGAATGTGAGAAAGTAAAAACCGATGGAAGCACATCTATAGTGAAGGGGGTCAGACCTGCGGTCCATTTTTAGGGTGACGCCGAACAGGTGCGGTTCTGGCGCTTGGTGCATACCGGGATGATTCCCTCACGGTCACTGTGAGAGGCGCGAGGTTCTTGTGCTGTCTGATACTGTGTACTCGCACTGAAAATCTAACACTCTGAAATGCTTGTTATTTACCTGGTAATTACTTTACCGCACATATTAACCTACGACTTTTCTTTCCCAGTTCCGAGAATACAAGTGCTTCCTTCAATCTACATTCGATCTTTAAGTTTTTCCTAATTATAATTAATATCATTAAACACAAACAATTTAGTAAATGTAAATTTTGCGGCTTTTGTATACGGCTGTGCTCCTGTTAATACTTTAGAATAGATGTTTGTGGTGTTTACTTTTGAGCGCAAATGCAGATAATGCGCGGACAATGCTAGGAAATATCTGCGCCGGAACTTCAGAACGGAATGTTTACACCGCTTTCAAATAAATAAATACTGTAACGTTGAAGTGTTTCTTTCCATCTCATTAGGATTAAGATGTGAACGCCGGTCCGGATCGTACCGTTGCTGTAAAATCAGCCTGATCCTGCAGCTGTTTTTATTTGTATACAATCTTGGGATAACTCGGAGTAGCCACGCGACGCCTGCAAGGATCGGCGCCACTGTATACCATCTCTTCAGACCCGTAATCCATAACTCCAGGCCCTGGGTGTAATTCCAAGCATCGTGTATGCTGAGATGTTGATATTCTATGCTGAATTGTTTTGGTCTCTGGGCTTGGCCGTGTGCACGTGTGTCCCGAACCCAATTTCATTGTTTTTCCTGCTGACACACTCCCACCATCTTAGCAAGCAAGGGCTGTTGATGAACTCCTGCTTCGACTCTGGGGTGCTACTGCGATGATCAAGCCCTTTCACCGATATGAGCCATTTATACGTTTGTGGAGTGCAGATATTGTGCTTTTTTTGGTGCAGGTGTTCATCAAAAACAACAAAAATGTAAATTTACACATCTACATAGAGTAACCAGATCACTTTGAATTACAGGTAAATGACTCAAGGTGGCTCGATAACTCACTCGACCAAACCACAGTATGTTGTCGACTCCCGACACCGCTCGTGATGCATTGGAAGCGAGAAAATATTCAAATGTACACAAAGGTACTGCAATACCAGGCCGAGGAACCGGTTCACGCGATGCTGAAAGACCCCTATCAAAGGATAACGAATGTGGTTCGATAGTCCTGACCCTGTATCAACCGTTTTTCCCGACAACATGGGAGGATACCCGTCAAATGGAGGAATTGATGTGCCTAGTGGTCTGCAAATGTTAAATAGCACATTGTTTCAAAGACGAAAAAAAGAAAGGAAGCAACAACTTGGCGCGATTATGATTTATGTGCCATTCTGTTTCTCTACGGTGCAGGTGTCAAGGGCTACACTTGGCCTGCCAGCACGTTTCCTACGGGCCATGTGAGCTTTAAAAGTACAGTACGTATATGATTATCTTACATTCAACCAGTACCATGAAACATAATTCATCATTCATCCACTAGGTGGCACTAACCTGTTTCACTTCAGCAGCCCAAATAGATTGAAAGCCATCAAGCTTGTGGCTGCGAAGTGTCACAAAGAGAAAGTGGAGAAATGACGAAAGTAATTATTTAATTCTGCGACGTGGCGATTCCCGGTTTTGAACAGATGTTCAGTGGTTTATTCGGCTCAAGAAAGTTTGACCTGCGTGAGTAGTAGTGCGGCCTTCGGCGAAAGAGTTTGCCGGTCCTACCCTTTATTCATCCGGCTCATGTTTTTATATCCGTGCCTATCGCAACGTTGTTGAATGAAACTTATCCGGTACACCTCATGCTGAGAGAGGAGGGATTTTGAGCGCGAGGACGCAGGGGTGGAGCACACGCCCATCAGCCATGTCAAAGAGCCAGCTTTTCCCTAGCGTGCAAGTTTGTGTGCTTTTATAGGCCGATCTTTTTTTGTGTTGTTGTCGTGGCATGGTTGTACCACTCCTAATGTAAAATATATTGATCCTTTTATTGTATTAGTTTGTTTTGTTTTGGGGGAAATATGTAAACAACAGATTAAACCATGTCTATTTTAAGGATAATAAAGAATACGGTAAAAGAATGATATTGGATGTTCTGGTATTCCATCACTTGCACTGCTTTTATCTTCACATGTCTGGCCTTTATTATTTATTTTTTTTTTTTTTACTAATAAAACCTAACTTTGCTTCAACTTTTAATGTCGATCTGCCGTTTTTATGGCAACGTACTCCAAGCTGGCTGAGCTGGTCGACCTGGTGCCAGGCAAGTTATTTTCCACATTCCTGATCAAATGGACAGTGGTGGCTCCATGGTGGTGGCTCTGGAATACTAATCCAACGGTAGGCAGTTCAAGCCCCAGTCCAGTCAACCTGCCACCGTTGGGCCCTTGAGTAAGGCACCGCACTGAATTGCTCCATGTGTTAAAGCTGATCAGTCACTCTGAGTATGGGAGTGTACTGATGCTGTAAATGGAGGAAAGAACTGTTTCTCGGGTTTTTATGGCTCTACTGTTGTCATTCGTGCACTCATTTTCTGAACCTCTTAATCCTAATTAGGGTTGCAGGGTGGCAGACTGCACAAGGGCCACCAGGCCATCACAGGGAAGAAACATGCTGCCAGCTCCTCCTTTCAAAAATCAGCAATGGTTCTTTTACACGAATCTCTCAGCATGGACAGTGAGACACGTGGCCGGCCTTTGATAACCAAGTTAGTGCACTGGAGGGACACTGACAACCCGTTGAGAGTGGGGCTTGAACCCCCAACCTTAGGATCAGTGATCCAGCACCTTCACCGCGAGGCCACCCTGTGCTTTACTGTTTTTTTTTATTATTTGATTTACTATGTAGAACTAGAACCACTATTTTATTTGTGTGTGTATAATTTGTTTTGGGCAAGAATGACCAGTTTCTATCTTTTTGAACATCTGGACTTGTTTCTGGGCAAGTGAATGAACCGAATGATACAGGTGTGTGTTTGTTTGATACTTGATTTATTTATTGGCAAATTTGGCGCCGCCTTGTGGGGGAAAATGTCATTTAGTCGATTACAGTATACGTCCCTGCTGTATGTTTCTGTCCGTAGTATAAGATTCTTTATACCTTTAAAAACATGGGAATCACGTGACATGTCTGTCTGTCTGTCTGCATCCAGAAAATCTTCAGCTTTATAAAAATGTATCTATGTACCATTACCCTGAACTGTGCATTAACTGGGTTATCAAAGGTCGGCCATGTCTCTCACTGTCTATGGTGAGAGGTTCATGTAACAGAACCATTGATGACTTAACCAGAGGAGCAGCACGGCCATCAGCGTGTTCCTGCCCTGCGATGACCTGTTGAGCTGTCCAGGGTGTACTCTGCCCTCTCCCATAGTTGGCTGGGATGGGCACCATCCTTCCTGAGACAATAATTAGAATTATGTGGTTACAGAAAATGAATGGATACATATTATATTGTAATTTATACTGTCAAAGTGATGTAAAATTATTTATACTGCAAAGATTTCAGTGCACAGTGCAACAAGAATCTCCATGGACTATGATGTTTGCAGATGACATTGTGATCTGTAGTGAGAGCAGAGAACAAGTGGAGGAAACTCTAGAGAGGTGGAGGTATGCCCTGGAAAGGAGCGGAATGAAGGTTAGCCCCAGTAAGTCAGAATACGTGTGTGTGAATGACAAGGACCCAACAGGAACGGTGAGGTTACAGGGGGCAGAGATAAGAAAGGGGGAGGATTTTAAGTACTTCGGCTCAACAATCCAGAGCAATGGAGAGTGTGGAAAAGAGGTGAAGAAGCGTGTGCAGGCAGGTTGGAATGGTTGCAGAAAAGTGTCCAGTGTGATATGTGATAGGAAGGTATCTGTAAGAATGAAAGGAAAAGTGTACGAGACGGTGATGGGGCCAGCGATGATGTATGGTTTAGAAACAGTGGCCCTGGGGAAAAGACAGGCGGCAGAGCTGGAGGTAGCAGAGATGAAAATGTTGAGGTTCTCTTTGGGAGTAACGAGGACTGATGGGATCAGGAATGAGTACATCAGAGGGACAGCACATGTTAGATGTTTTGGAGACAAAGCCAGAGAGGCTAGATTGAGATTGTTTGGACATGTACAGAGGAGGGATAGTGAATATATTGGTAGTAGGATGCTGAGGTTGGAACTACCAGGCAGAAGGTCTAGAGGAAGACCAAAGAGAAGATTTATGGATGTGGTGAAGGAAGAAATGAGGGTAGTTGGTGTAAGAGAAGATGATGCAGAGGACAGGGTGAGATAGATGCAGATGATTCACTGTGGTGACCCCTGAAGGGAACAGCAGAAAGGAAAAGAAGAAGAGTGTGCAGTGGTTAGCGCGTCGACCTCATACAGACAAGAATAGTAAGATCGTTGGCTGGCATCTTGGGTTTTAGTATTTCTGAGTAGTTTGCATGTTCTTCCTGTGCCTTGATGGGATCTCTCCGGGTAACCCATTTTCCTCTCGCAGGCTGAAGACATACAAATAAGGCCTTCTTCCAAGTTGCCCCTGGGAGTGCATACTAGTCGATGGATGGTTGGGTGTGTCGGACTGGTCAGCTTTGCCTAGTGTTGGCAGAGATTGGCTCCACCCCTGAACCTCATTTAAGTAAGACCACCAAGTAATTCATTAATTCACCATCTTGAACTGCCACCTTACTGTGGTGGAGTGGTTTGCGTGACCCAATGATCCTAGGAGCTATATTGTCTGGGGCATAATGCCCCTGGTAGTGTCACACAAGGCAAACGGGTCTTGGGTGAAGGTCCACACGAAGTGTGGTTCAGAAGACCTCAATGCGAAATAAAAAGAAAAGGACACATTTTCCCTTGCCTGGACGCAGGTCACCGGGGTTCCCCCCTAGAGCCAGGTCTGGGGGAGGGGTTCAAAGGCGAGCGCCTGGTGGTTGGGTTTCTGCCAATGGAGCCTGGCCGGGCCCAGCCCAAAAAGCAGACATGGTTTCCGCCCTCTCATGGACCCACCATCTGTGGGAGGGGCTATAGGGGTCGGGTGCAGTGTGAGTTGGGTGGCAGCCGAAGGCATGGGTTCTGTCTGGCCGATCCTCGGTTGCTGACTCTGACTATTGGGACATGGAATGTTACCTCTCTGGTGGGAAAGGAACCTGAGCTGGTGCGTGAGGTGAAGCGATACCAACTAGATATAGTCAGACTCACCTCAGCACATAGCTAGGGCTCTGGAACTACTAAGAGAGACTTGACATTATTCCATTCTGAAGTTGCTCACGGGGAGAGGCAGCGAGCCGGTGTGGGAATCCTTGTTGCCCCCCATCTCGGTGCTCAAACGTTGGGATCCTCGGGTGGGGGAACGAGTGCTGACTGTTGTATGTGCTTATGCACCAAATGACAGTTCAGAGTACTCACCCTTCTTGGAGTCTTTATGGGGTGTGTTGGAGAACTCACTTGTTGTCTTGGGAAACTTCAACGCCCATGTGGGCAATCATAGTGGTGACCTGGAAGGGTGTGATAGGTAGGTACGGCCTCTCCAGTCTGAACCCAAATGGTGTCCTCACAGTATGTCTATTACGAACACCATGCTCGAGCATAAGGGTGTCCATAAGTGCACTTGGCACTAGGACACGCTAGGTCACAGTTCGATGATTGACTTTGTAGTCGTGTTACCGGACTTGCGGCAGCATGTTCTGGAAACTCGGGTTAAGAGGGGAGCTGCTGTCAACCGATCACCACCTGGAGGCGAGTTGGCTTCGATAGCGGAGGAGGCTGCCTTCCGGACCTGGCAGGCCCAAGCGTGTAATTAGGGTCTGCTGGGAATGTTTGGCGAAGTCTCCTGTCTGAGAGGCCTTTAACTCTCACCTCCGGCAGAGCTACAACCACGTCCCGGAGAAGGCAGATGACATGGAATTTGAATGGGCCATGTTTTGTGCCTCCATTGCTGAGGCGGCAGCCCATAGGTGTGGCTGGAAGGTCATCATGGCGGTAACCCTACGGTGGTGGACACCTGTGGTGGTGATGGGGGCCGTCCAGCTGAAAAAGGAGGCCTATCAGGTCTTATTGGCCTGTGGCACTCCCGAGGCAGCAGACAGGTACTGGCAGGCCAAACATGCTGCAGCCGAAGCTGTCGCAGATGCAAAATCTCAGGTGTGGGAGGAGTTCGGTGAGGGCCTGGAGAGTAATCACTCTCACAGATAATCATCGGTTGGCCTCAAAAAGTTCTGGACCACCATCCGACACCTCAGGAGGGGGAAGCCGTTCTCCACAAACACTGTTTACAGTGGAGGTGGTGAGCTGCTCACCTTGACTGGGGATGTGGAGGGAAGTTGCACCTCGACTCGGGAGGTGGAGGGAATACTTTGAGGACCTCCTCAATCCCCCCAACACACCTTCCATGGAGGAGGAAGACCCTGGAGTTTTGGGTGGGGGTCTGCCCATCACTGGAGTGGAGGTCACTGAGGTAATGAGAAAGCTCCTTGCTGGTCGGGCTGCGGGGATGGATGAGATCCGCTCTGAATATCTCAGGGCTCTGGATGCTGTAGGACTGTCTTGGTTGACACGTCTCTGCAACATCACATGGTCATCGGGGGCAGTACCTCTGGATTGGCAAACCGGTGTTGTAGTCCCCCTTTTTAAAAAGGTGGACTGGAGGGTGTGTTCCGATTATCGGGGGAATCACACTCCTCAGCCTATCCGAGAAAGTCTATGCAGGGGTACTAGAGAGGAGGATCCAACTGATAGTCGAACCTTGGATTCAGGAGGAACAATGTGGTTTTCATCCTGGCCATAGCACTCTTGACCAACTCTATACGTTCCACAGGTTCCTGGAGGGGGCGTGGGAGTTTGCCCAATCTGTCCACATGTGTTTTGTGGATTTGAGGAATTCTTTGGCCTGTGTTCCTCAGGCTATCTTGTGGGGCGTGCTCCGGGAGTATGGCATTCCAGACCCACTGCCACGGATCATTCAATTACTATATCACTGGAGCCAGAGTTTGGTCCATATTGGTAACAACAGGTCGTATTCATTTCCAGTGATGGTTGGAGTCCTCCAAGGCTTTCCTTAGCCACCGATTCTGTTCATAAATTTTTCCCGAGATGTTGAGTGGTTCTGGTTTGGTGGCCATTGGATCTCGTCTCTGCTGTTGATGTTGTTGTCGTTTTGGGTTCATCAAGCTGGGACCTCCAACTCTCATTGGAGCAATTCATAGTCGAGTGCAAAGTGGCCGGGAATAAAATTATCACCTCCAAGTCCGAGGCAATGGTATTCAGTCAGACAAGGGTGGAATGCACCCTCCGGCTCGGGAATGAGGTCCTGCCCCAAGTGAAGGAGTTTAAGTATCTTGGGGTCTTGTTCATGAGTGAGGGAAGGATGGAGTAGGAGCTCGATAGACGGATCACTGTTGGATGGAGCATGTAGCGGTCCTCGTGGTGAAGGAGCTGAGCTGCAAGACAAAGCTTTCAATTTACCAGTCAATCCACGTTCCAGCCTTCACTTATGGTCACAAGCTTGGTAGATCTACTCCTCCGCATTGAGAGGGGCCAGTTGAGGTGGCTCGGGCATCTTATCAGAATGGCTCTCGAACACCTTCCTGGTGTGGTGTTTCGGGCATGTCCAACTGGGAAGAGACCTAGAATACGCTGGAGGGATGATGTCTCTCGGCTTGTCTGGGAACGCCTCGGTGTCCCCTCGAAAGAACAGGAGAAAGTGGCTGGGGATAGGGATGGCTGGAGCTCTTTGCTTAGGTTGCTGCCCCCGCACCCCGACCCCGGAAGAAGTGGAAGATGATGATGATGAATTTATTAGAAATTTTATTATCTGGAATAAAACACTTTTTTTTCAAGAATTCATTCTGTTGCTAACTTCCCTCAAGCACCTGAGGTAAACCCCCCTACACACACACACACACACACCTTTATTTATTTATTTATTAATATAATGTGCACTAGGCAGGGTGCAGAAAGCCGTTGTATTCTGTTCTAGATAGTGCACATGTGTAGTGACTACCAAGGCGTTTGGAGCTAGTTAGTGTTCTATTAGCGCTGAGCGAGTTGATCTGAGCGTTGATGCGTCATAGCGACGTGTGACGTCATGACGTCGGGAGCTCCGACTCCGCCATGCTCCAGGAAATCTCGGAGATATTACCGGGTTTAATCTGAGGGGAGCTGGGAGGGATGAGGCAGAGCTGGAGGTAGACGGTCAGCGCCGACTGGAGTGGGAGGATAAATCCGGAAGTTCTGTTTATTCACCCTGAACGTGTAGGTGTGAGGAGAAAGAGAGAGAGAGAGAGAGAGAGAGAGAGAGAAGTTTCTGAGCGAGTCTGATAAATAAAGTGTAAAATCGGATTAGGGTTGAAGAGCGCGCGCGTGTCTCCAGCCTAATCACCTCGTTCCTACTGTCCTGAAAACTGCATTCATCACACATCTGGAGAAAGCAGCTGCAATTCAGGGACCAAACAACTCGTTACTATAGCAACTGGACTGATGAATTCATCTGTCAGTAATTACAATGCTCCTGTCACCTGGATCCTGGACATGTCTCTGCAGTGACTGATCGTCTCCCACTGCTTCTCCGAGTCCTGCTTTCAGTGTTTGGAGCATCGAAGCAAACGGAACAGCTGGATGAAAGAAGAGCCCTCACTTCGACTCAGATATTAGAATAATCACCGAATAGAAAAGGACAGACGAGCGAAGATGACGACCAAAGAATCTAAAGATAAACAGTCGACCACTGAGCGTATCATTAAAAGTAAGTTTATTTTCCTCAAACAAAGTTCAAATCAGAAAGGGTTCACCTTAACCTCGGCTCGTACACTACATCAAACTTCCATTTTATATACATACATACATACATACATACATATACACACACACACACACACACACACACACATATATATATATATACTCTATATAAAACCCACAAAAGACATGCATTTACATGTCTACACCGACATATATACACCTACATATACATCTATAGTGTGTGTATATATATATATATATATATATATATATATATATATATATATATATATATATATATACATACACAAACACATATATATATATATATATATATATATATATATATATATAAAACCCTACATATATGATGCATGCATATCTACATATACATATACACCTAGTTATATACATATAGAGCTACATATGCATATACACCTACATATGCATATGCACCTATATATACATATATATATCCATCTACATATACACACACACATTATATATATATATATATATATATATATATATATATATTCTGTCTTCCTTTTGGCTTTTTCCCTTTTACTTGGGAGTCGCCACAGCGAATCATCTGAGTCACACGTTTGATTTGGCAGAGGTTTTTACGTCGGACGCCCTTCCTGTCACAACCCTTTTAGTAAGGGACAGAAACACGCTGACGGCTTTGCAGCTACTCTTTACGAAAGTCTTCTTCTGGTTCTTTTACATGCCTCTCACCATAGACAGTGAGAGACATGGCCCACCTTTGATAACCCAGTTAGCCACACTGGGGGGGACAGTGACAACCTTGTGGAGAGTGGGACTCGAACCCCCAACCTTTGGATCAGCGATCCAGCACCCTATACCACTAGACCACCACTGCCCCCTATTATATATATATATAGGCAAACTCATCTCATGCACTACCCAGAGGACTTTAAAATGATTGTGATAATGATTTAATATAACGTAATAATTATTTAATATCTCTGAGTGTAATATTGCATAGTTATGATGTAATTCATTCATTTTCTGAACTTCTTAATTCCAATTAGGGTCACGGGGAGGCTGACGCCCATCCCAACTAATTCCTTGTGTGGGCAGGCTACACCCTGGACAGCTCGCCAGGCCATCACAGGGCCAGTAATGATGAAATCTCAATAATTATTCTATGATAAATAAATTAATAATGGCTAACCTCTCATAATGGTTTAATATCTCATAATAATGACACTATCTCAGAATGACTTTCTCATAGTAATGACTGAATATCTTGCAACAAATCTTTTTATTATCTCAGATTAATGGCTATCTCACAATGATGATGTATCTTAATAATCAGTAATAAATAATAATGGCATAATAATTATTTAATTCCAGTTCATTATATCAGAGTATAATATATCAGTAATAATTTAATTTTAATAATTATTATGATCTCATCTCACAGATAATGATTACTTTCCAAATAATAAAGGTGTAAAATGACTCTGTCTCCACCGCCATAGCTTAATGATTAAAGAAACCTCAGAGAATTCCTGAACCAGCAGGAAAAACATGTGGTGATGGGGGGTGAGCTGCACCTTCCCTTCCTCCACCCTCATGAAGTGCCCTTGAGCAAGGCACCTAACCCCCAACTGCCCTCTGGGCACCCCAATGTGTGGATGGGTTAAATGCAGAGGCAATAATTGATTTACAAAAATGTCGATCTATCTGTCTAGATTTGATCTGTCTAGCTGTCTGTCTGTCTGTCTGTCTCAAAGCACAGGATATCTCATGCAGCTTAATAATGACTATCTCATAAATAATGCTGTAATATCTCATAATTGATATTTTACTATTCCTGAGATTAGAGAAGTGATAATTGTGAGGAAAAAAAAGTCTCATGATGGACATGATCTTGTATCTCGTATCCAAACCTGACTGAGAAGGCTGATCATGTTCACACTGGGCTCTTGTTGTTTGCACATTCACAGTTGTTGCATTGTCCTTCACCTCCATCTCTGTGTCCCGGTGTCCATGATGTTGAGTAAAGCACAATGTTGTCATGTGTTATGGTTTTATGCCAGTCATGTGATGGGAATCGCCTGCCTCTGAAACCTTTAGTAGGTTGTTTTTTTTTTAGATCATCGTCATCTCTGTGCATGCAGATGTTGGTGGAAGTGCATCATCTAGATTTTTGTTAGTGCGTGCAAAACAGATACCTGCTTCCATGTCTCAGTTTCCGCATTGACCCCAGACCAACAGTGCTCTGTAGGCATCCCTGCTTTCGACAGTCTGTCTGGAGACTGCCAGGTTCTCACAATACCGCATGGATTTCCTCCAGGTTTTCCCATTTTTGTTTGGATCCCCATTTTCTCCCATCAGGTATTGCCTTCCCTATCACACAACCACAACAAATCAGGAATGAGCGAAAGCATGCACACACACTCTCGGTGCCATGCCTCTTTTTGAACTGTGGTGCATGCGCATTTGGGGGCGCAGTGGTATCTTGGTGATACTGGGGCTTAAACTCCTAATTTTTGACACAGTAATCCAGATCATTCACCGCTGAGCCACCAACCATATTCTTGAAAACCTGCATGCGTGATTTGATCCAGGTATTTCGGTTTCCTTCCGCTGTCCAAAGACATGCACGTTAGGCTAATTCGGCCCCTAGGTATGAGTGGGAGTGGAAGTGGGAGTGGGTGTTGTCCCGATGATAGCCTGGCGAGTTGTCCAGGCTGTGCATGCTTGCATCCAGAATAGGTTGAGATAAGCTTCCCCATGATTCGAGTAACATTAAGCAGCATGTTCTGCAATATGCAGTGCTGAATGTTATTTGTAAATCCGTTTGTTATTACAGTTCATGATATGCTGATGAGAGCATCATCCAAACGTCTTTGTGTGGATTGAGATATTCTAGAAGTTATCTGAAAATTGGTGGGGATAAAACTACATGTTTAAAAATACCCATATCTGGACATCCTGGTCTAGTCCCATGTGGTGGATACCAGCCCTCTACTTTACATGGACCTGGTAATTCCGACAAGCCTGTGCTGGAGGAGTCGAGCTGGAGGATACTTGTTTACTTGTCTTATCGGCTCTCCTGGCTTTCTGGAAGGTTTCCCCCTTGGCTTTTGCACTGGTGCTTTGAGAATCAGGGCTTCAGTCTTTCAAGGTAGGAAAGGCAAGTCGAGAGGCATTTTTTCAGAGATTCGGAAAAAGAGGCAGGAGTTTGGAAAGGTAGATTCTTGCAGGAAAGAAAGTAGAAAGGAATTTATTATTGGCGCTCCCCATGCCAGGAGCACTCAGTCCAACTCGAACATTCTTGGCTCTTGGTTATCTGAAGGCTTTGATAAGCCCCATAGATGTTAGATTAGTGATGGACCTCGTTTTCAGTACATTATTTGAGGTTTCTGGAACGTTTGGTGTCAGCTTTTTCTCCCCACAAGTCGACTCTTTCAGGGCAAATGAAAAACTGAGAACATCCACCAACTTAAACAGTTCATGCTTTAATCGGTGAAACGCTGGATCATAGGGTCGGGAGGAGGCTGGAGCCCATCACAATCAACTGTGGGTGAGGGCGAAGTACACCCTGAAGCCTATCACATGGCCAGCACACACAAAATCATTCACATGGAATGGCCCGTTAGCCTAATCGCTACGTCTTTTGACTGTGGGAGGAAACTGAAGTACCCGGAGGAAACCCACGCAAGCACATGGAGAACATGGATAGGACAGTGGTGGCTTAGTTTATAAGGTGATGGGTTACTGAGAAAGTGAGCAGTTGAATCCCCACTGTTATTACTGTTGGGCACTTGAGCAAGGTCCTTAACCCTCAATTGCTCAGTTGTATAAAAAACCCCTTGTAATTGTACATCACTGAGTGTCTGCCAAATGCTGTGAACGTAAACATGTGTGACTTCACTCCAGAGCCTTGTTCTACGAGGCAGACATGCTAACCACGAAACCACCATGGAATCTCCATGCACAGTTATACAGTTTGCAATTCACACACAACCTGGGACCCTCGCATCACCTTGATCTCTGATCACAGCATATAATCTCCATGGCGATATTGCTCCGGTTGTTCCGGTCGAGGCTCAGCAACATTAATATGGTGATAAAATGAAGCAGCTGATGAGCTGAATCTACTGAATTAGCAGGTTTATCACATCAATGCACTTTTTCTTCCCTGACAGCTTGGATCTAAAATTAGGACTCGAATAATGTGCGAGTGGTTCGGACCCCAACCGCCTCCCGCCCCTCCCAGAGTTGCCACCTTAACCCTATTGATAGTGTTCGGGGTGTGCTGGAGAAGACTTTATGGAGGGGTTCAGTTTTTCCCTCAACGATTCAAGACGCCTGTGAGAAGTGAACCTGACACTGCATGGGAATAAAAGTTCTGTTGCTGAAGTTTGTTGGAACATTGGCATGAAGATCAGGTGCTGCAATCAAGACTAAAGGTGTTTCAGCAAAACATTAGCATTCACGACTAGTGCGTACGGTTGTAGTTTGGTGTGGTGTAATGTTGAATATGCCATTTGGTGTAAAAGGTGTTGCCATGAAAAAAATCTGAAAACCTGGCAGGCGAGTTGGCATGCGTTGGTCAATGGTAGCATGAAAAGAGGCAGGTGTTGCCTGACCACAGGTGTTTGGACCAATAACAGAGCACAGTGAAATCCGGGTGCCTTTTCAACGTCTAGAATTCAAGCTGGTTCTGTCAGCATGTTGGCAGAACTGGAACTGGATCTGTGTCGTGTATATAAACTGTACATGCTGGGAAGACAAAGCCGCTTCTGTACATGCAGAACCATCTGCTTTATAAAAGTCTCCATCTGGTGAATGTGCACTGAGACTTGGAGACTTGGAGATTCACCTCATGCATATTCATAGCTAGACTTGTTCACCAGCCTTGCATCTATTCTTGTGAACCTCAGCCTGAGGATTCTGCGACCTTAAAATAAACACAGTGAACCTGGAATCCCCAGCTAATAAAGGCTTTGCCTAATCTCTGCTTACAGCCTATACTCAGCTTCGCGTCCCTTTGCAGCATGGGTGATGAGGCCAATAAATGCAATAGGACTACCTGGCTATAATGGGCATTTCTGTGTCAATGCCCTTAGAGTTGCCCTTGTGCGACGTGTTATGTCGTAGGTATTACGTTGGCGCGTAACTATGCAAGTGGAAGCGCTTTGTGTTTTCCGCCTGTGGCTCTGATGTCGATAGTTGTTCTGTCGACTTCCATTTAAAATGCCAAGGCTGGAAGTGCGCTTTGTTATATGGTGATGTCTTTAATGATAAACGTCAAAGTTTTCAAACATGGACAAACCTCCAGGACAGATGCATTGCATTCTGCAGATTATTCGTTTCAAGCACAGGTACACCCTGGACAGCTCGGCAGGCCATCACAGAGCCAACACTCGCACACCCATCCATAACCACTGACTGTATTATCCTTGCAAAAATTACTGTTTGCAGTCATAAAGCACAGGATATTTACAAGCGGCGATAAAAAGCTGGCCGTTTTAAAAGAGTGCTGTTTCACTCTCGCGACAGCTGAGAGTTGTGAGAATATGACTCGCCACTTAATCCTGTTATGATTGCAAGGAGCCTATCCCAGCCAAGATCCCACTAAGGTGAGGTACATGCAGAATAGTTCGCCAGGCCATCGCAGGGCAGGGTCAACGCAAATACACCTCACACTTAATTGCAATCTGGAGCAGCTAATTAGCTTCAATTGCGTGTCTCCGGACTATGCGTGGAAATCAGAGCATCCAGGAGGAAACCCATGCAAACGCCAAACAGAACAACCCCAGGACTTGAACTCAGGACCTTCTTGCTGTGTGGTGGGTGTGCTGACCCCTATACCACTATGACATCATCGGTTAGATCAGTTTGTGTATATTCCGCCTGTTGTTAAGCTCTTTTTCTAAGGTAGTATAATCATTTATTTATTTATTTATTTTACGGGGAACTCCCACACTAACCGGAGAGACCTGCACTGATCTACGCCGCCCTTTTTCTCTTTCCGTCTTTGGCTTTGATCTTTCCTCAAACAGGCGCATGTCAGATAACGGAGTGTGGTGATAAACTGTTGTGAAACGTGCATTGTTTCCATAGTTAATCACAGAAACAATACTTCATAGAAACAGCTGTAAAGAATTAAGAACCCAGTTGAACTACAGACCCAGAGTGACGCGGTCACGAGACGTTGAGCTTGGTGATTAATTAGCTGATAAGTTGTGCGTTGGAGAGCTGCGTGGTGTTGGTATCTATCCAACGGGTTTGGGATGCAGTGGCATTTGCGCTGACCCTAGCTCGAGTCCCTCACGCCCTTGGTTCCGGATTCTGGCAACGGATTTGCACTTTGGCCAGACACTGACTGTGTTGGAAAGATTTACAGACGATGATTTTGGTGATGTTACAGGGGGCAGAGATAAAGAAGGTGGAGGATTTTAAGTACTTAGGCTCAACAATCCAGAGCAATGGAGAGTGTGGAAAAGAGGTGAAGAAGCGTGTGCAGGCAGGTTGGAATGGATGGAGAAAAGTGTCCGGTGTGATGTGTGATAGGAGAGTATCGGCGAGAATGAAAGGAAAAGTGTACAAGACGGTGATGAGGCCAGCGATGTTGTATGGTTTAGAGACAGTAGCGCTGGGGAAAAGACAGGAGGCAAAGCTGGAGGTAGCAGAGATGAAAATGTTGAGGTTCTCTTTGGGAGTAACGAGGATGGATAGGTTCAGAAATGAGTACATCAGAGGGACAGCACATGTTAGATGTTTTGGAGACAAAGTCAGAGAGGCTAGATTGAGACGGTTTGGACATGTACAGAGGAGGGATAGTGAGTATATTTGTAGTAGGATGCTGAGGTTGGAACTACCAGGCAGAAGGCCCAGAGGAAGACCAAAGAGAAGATTTATGGATGTGGCGAAGGCGGACATGAAGGTCGTTGGAGTAAGAGTAGAAGATGCAGAGGATAGGGAGAGATGGAGGCAGATGATTTGCTGTGGCGACCCCTGAAGGGAACAGCCAAAAGAAAAAGAAGAAGATTCCGAACGCTGATATTTATTTGAAGTTACCACCTTAATTTTTACTCGTCCTGCTTTTGGGAACTTCCTGTTTTATTTTAGAGCCTACTATTGACCTGGACATCTTGTCTCGAAATGGAGAAGACTGAAGAACCTGAGACTAAGAAAGTGCAAAGTGGAAATTCTTTCCGGAGGAATTTCCCATGGTAGGGAAACAGAACCTTCCAGAAATGGTAAAGAGTTGTAGAGAGCGTTCACTGGAGAGCTCGTTCAGATTTCAACATGCAGCATCTTACTAAAGGCAGTACAATGCTGTGGTGGTTAGCAGCAAGATGGTCCTCGGTTCGAGTCCTGGGTTCGGCGAGGGTTCTTTTATGCAGAGTTTGTATGTTCTCGCTGTGCTTATTCAGTAGGCTGTTCTAGATTACCCCAGGTGTGGGTGCGGTTGTGTGTCCCTTCACCGTGATGGTTTTTTTGCAGCTGTTCAGGGTGTACACCACCTTCGCCTAGACGGAGGGCCAATTCTCCCTATGACCCTAGTAAGATCAAGCAGGTGGGAAAAAATGAATGAATATCTTATAAGAACCTTTCACTCATGTCTGATTTTTTTTTTTAATTTGGACCGTCTCGGCCGTAACCCCGTAGGACCCAAAGCCCAGTGTTGTGTTTCCTGTTGTCTCTCTCACACACCAGTTCTGTTTCTTACCACCAGATAACTTGTAGACTCGATCGTCATCTTCAAAAAGGATGAAGATTGGCATCATCACATGAGAATCTTACACAGACATAAACATAGTATAATTGGGAGGGAATATGATGTCCCGTGTGAGGACAGTGGGACATTAAGAGGTTAACATGATGTCAGTGACTTTGAGACAAATCAGAGAGTTTAAACATCCGTATTTGGTTTGTTTTGTCTGGGTTGCTGTGGAAAACAGAGCCTGTTATCTAAAGTGAGGATCTCGCTCCCCTCTGCACATCCTCAGCTCACTGATTGACTGATTCACCAGATTGATTTTGCCTTGATGGATTTGGATAGGACTGCGGAGTCTGACAGCGCTCGGGCGGGCTTCGCACTCTGCCACGACTTTCCTTGTCATTTCCATCACGCGCCTGGAGAAAGCTGACAGATCGAAGGAAGAGCTGTCAAGTGGTTGGCTCCTCTGCGTCTGTCGGCATCATGAGGCAGACGAGGACTCCATGTATACGCCAGCTGTGCATTGAAAGTGAATCCGTCACTCTGGGATTCGTTATCAGAAGTCCCAAGTGACTGCTGCCTACATACTTAAGTTTAGAATGAAAGTGCTGGCGGAAACCTTTCACATGTCTCGGATCAAAAGTTATTTTTACATATTTGGCGTATCTGTGCTGTTTGAACTACTGTACTTTGTCGTGCATGTTAACCTTTTAGGATCTTCAGTACAGTACTTGATTTTGATGAACGTAAAGGCGCAGATCAAATGAGAGGCAAGATGTCTCCACTCATTTTTTATTAGTATAAAGTGATATTTGTTCTCTGTGCCCACCACAGCCGTGCCACTTCCTCCTCACCGGCAGCTCACCATGAAGGAGCTCTTTGTGAACGGTAAGCCCAACACGGAGCTGCTCAAGAGCCACTTGGTGAAGGAGGGACGTGTCGAGGAAGAAGTCGCCTTGCGCATCATCAACGACGGCGCCAGCATCCTGCGCCAGGAGAAGTGCATGCTTGAGGTCGAAGCACCCATCACAGGTGAGCTTTCCACTTTGGAAATGAAAAGTATATCAGCACAGGCTCTGATACTTTTTGCAGTCCTTTGGTTACCAAGCCTGTTCCTGGAGATCCCTCTTCCAGCAGGTTTTTATCTCCAAACAAAATCAGCTATGCCTACTTTACGTGATCAAGAAATTCAGGATAGGATGGTCAGGTGGACATGAAAGGTCTTCAAAGAGGGAGATCTGGAACAGGGCTGAGAACCTCTGCTGTAGTATTATTCAGGTATATTCTTTTGTACTTTTCACACCTTGAGGTCGCAAAATGGCAGCAAGACCAGTATGGATGATAAAGTTCTGAGGGACCAGTTGGTCTTCTTAGGAATGAAATTCCTGAAGTGTTGAGAGGAATTTTTTTGTATTTACATGTAAAAATAGTATATGGTGTGTACATGCCACCACTGGCAGAAACAATGGAATCAACACCATGGAATGATTTTCATTCAATTGTGTAAAAATAATCAAAGACATGTCACAAAATTATTATTACCTTTCTTGTGAGCTCCACGGAAGGTACTGGAATGCACCAATTTTTGTTCCACAGGAAACGGTATGTGTGTGTTTGTCTGTTTGCAGTCCATGAATGCACACTCGGTCTGAGTAAGTTATTACCTTTGGCTTGAGGCAATAATATTGTCACAGACGCTCCCCGACTTACGTTCATTCGTTTTACATATTTTTTGATTTTACGTTTAAAAAAAAAAAAAAGTTGAATTTAGCGTGCTCCCTGTACGTAGTACGAGACGTACCTACGTAGTATGCTGACGTAATAGACTGAACGTGCCCTCCTTCTTCCCAGTTCACCTCGTGTTACCCTTGTGTTCAGACGTTGTCTCTGTTTGTGTTTACACCGTTTTGCGGACTTTTGCAACCCTAAGCAAATATGGTTGGTCAGAAGCGTAAGCCTACTAGTGATAGTGGAAATCTGAAAAAGCGGCAAGCCATCGAAGATGGCTATTATCAAGAAAATCGATGCTGGTGAGAAACATGTGAATGTTGCACATTTCTTCCAAATGGCTCCGTCGACCATCGGAACCATTTACAATCCGAAAGATCTCATCACAGAGAATGTTAAAGGTTATATTTGATACTGTATTTGATATTTGATGAGCGAATTTGACTAAAATGTATCTATTTGAAATTATTTTGCTTTAATTTAATTTATTTAAAATTAATGTTGATATTATTTGATATATTTGATATTATTTTACAATGTTATGTTTATAATAATTGATTTAGGGGTGTTTTATGAGATACGGTGATGGTATTTATGGATGTATAGTACAGTATGAACGGTCATACGTCACTGGAACATACAGTAACAACTTACATTTTTTTCACCTTACGTTCGGCCGTCCGGAACCGAACTAAAACGTAAGTCGGGGAGCATCTGTATTATTACTCGACATTTGAGAGCTTACAGAAATTGTAACAAAGTAAAGTAATATGACGATAATCATTACATTTACACATACAGAAACTTTCCAATAGGTCTTACTTATAGGATGTAATTGTATAATTTCAGGTTCAACTTCCTCTTCAAGTTAGACAGGAAATTGGTGTATCCGAAGACTTGGTAGAAGTTTTTAAATTCAAATTTCTCTACTAATGACACAGTAACTAAAGTCATGACAGTCGTAATGTTATTAGTAGTGTTAGTGTAAACACACCATTCAGCTAACATCAGAATAACCTAACGTCAGGCCCTATTATACAACAAAAGGTTCTGACATTATTTATGCCAGTTGGTGGTACGCGAAAGGTCAGTCCACCCTGGTGATCTGTTGCAGCAGGCTGATTGACATGAATCAAAGGAGAGGATTTTAAATCACCATCGAATGTAGTGAAAGGTTGTCCCAGTCAACTGGGTCTAAATCTGGACCAAGTACAAGCAGAACGGGACGGTTGTATAAGGAAGAACACTGATGAACTAAAGAGAAACATGAAAGTTGCAACATAGGAAACTTAAAGCAACATTCATTCATTCATTTATTCATTTCCTGAATGCCAGGCCATTGCGGGGCCAACACTCACACACACACACACACACACACACACACACACACACACACACACACACACACAATCATTCACTCTGACAACTAGAGGCAACTTAGAACAGCTAAGTAGCCGAGTGTGTATATTTTTGAGCTGTGGGAGTTTCGATCCCACCAAAAATCTGCCCCATCCAACGAGCAAAATTTTGATTTATGAGCTCTGCTGCTGGAGAAATGGCTTTTCTGGGCCGATTAGCCTCATATTCTTCCGTGTGTACTTCTCCGCGCTCCAAGAACACCTTGTGCAGTGCTTCTCAATTATTTTCTGTGACGCCTCCTATAGGAAGAAAGAAAAAATTCATGGCCCCCCCCCAGCGCCCGGCGCACAACTATAAATAATGTTTACTGCACTTCATATTGTTTGCTCAGTGCTTTTTCCCTACACCATAGTGTGACAATGAGAGCGCCACTGCCACCTACTGTAGTGGCTGTACAGTGTTCCCCAGGGTCATACGTGCTCTCAGTGGCATCACACCTGCCCCACTATTTGAGAAGCACTGGCCTTGTGGGAGCTCAGCACAATCTTTTTCTCGCTGGCATTCTTAGCGTGCACACGCACAAAATTCTCCTCCTCCTCCTCTGTTACACACCACCTCCTGCCTGTCCACATGACATCTTTGCCGCAGCCGAAGATCGGAAGGGTTACTTGACATATTGTTTATTCTTGTATTATTATTAATGTTAATGTACTTTTATTATTATTATTATTATTATTATTATTATTATTATTATTATGAAATATTTATTGTTTTTACATGTTTATCTTTAATATGTTAGGTCAAATATATGTGTTTGTGTCAGCTTACATGAGGAGGGGCTTAGAACGGATTACTGTAATTGGTTTTCTGGGTTTTTTTTTCGGAATAATTGTTTCATCTAACGAACTTTTCGTCTTATGAGCTCGCCCTCGGAACGGATTAAATTCGTGAGACGAGGTACCACTGTACCTGAAAAAACAAGCAAGCACGGAGAGAATGTGCAAACTCCACACAGAGTACGTCAGAAAAAAAGTGTCCTTCTTGCTGTGAGACGGACGTGCTAACCACCCGCGCCACCGTGCCACCCTTAAAGCAACACGTCTTAAAAATAGAAAATACACAACAAAACAAATGACGAACGAATGGGTTGACACTGGAGTCAGTGCCGGTGAGTCAACTGACAGAAATCACCGAAAGGAAAAGAGATTTCTAGCCAGAAAAGCAGGATGAGAGATTATCGAATCATCATCAGGTGATGTGATGATGATGGAACTTCAGTTTGGGGCTGTTCCAGGGAAATCTCTGAAGATGACATGCCTGAAGAAAACCTTCACGTTTCCACAATCATTGATGATCTGAGGCTGCGGATCAGATGAAGATACAGTTGAGCCATTATTACATCTTCAATAATCATAACAAGTTTGCACTGAAATTTTGGAAGCTTTTCTTATTCCTTCAGTTAAAAGGAAGTTTGATGATGGCATTTTCCAGGATAATGATTCATCTATATCTATCAATAATGCAAGAACTTTGAAATTTTTCTTTCAAGAAAAACATGCAATATCAATGGCATGACCTTTAAATAGCCTGGACCTCAAAACCTGAAAAACTCTGGTGGAAATTCTAGAAAAGGTCCATGGCAAGGCTCCAACCTGGCCTCATAACAAAAATGACAGGGCGGTGAAACTAGGGCTCTTGAGTCAGGTTGACGGGTTGATGCCGTAGTCATTCGCGACCGGGAGTCCATCGGAGCTAATTGGCCGAGTTCTCACAGGAGGGAGACACACACTTCCACCAGCCAACCACGTGTGAGCTCATTCATTTGAGTGCTGCAGTTCGTAAAGAGTCGGGTCACTGCATAGCATGTCATGGAGGGGGCATATTCATGTTACGCACCTCCCTGGTAGGTGGTGGTCACATGATAGAGAAGGAAATACCCGATGGGTGGGAACTGGATACAATTAGAATTAATAGAGAGATAAAAAAGTGTAAAATCCAAGAGAGAAAGAGAGAGAGAGAGAGAGAGAGAAAAGGTTGGTGCTGGATTTATGAAAAATATGGTTTATCAATAGTTAAGTTCAGGCCTCGGAGAGTTCCAGCTGTGATAAAAGCCAGAGGTGATAGAACAACGTCGTAGTTTTGTCGAGTATTTTTTCTTTTTTTTTTCCCTTTCATAATTTGATATTTTTCTTTGCTTGATCCATTCATTCATCTGTTAATTTTCTGTAATTGCTTAATCCTAATTAGGGTTGCAGGGAGGCTGGCGCCCATAGCTGAGTCCTGGTGAGGGCAGGGTGTACACCCTGAACAGCTCATCAGGCCATCTCAGGGCCAACACTCACACAAGAATTCACACCTTGGGGTGATTTGAAACAACCAATTAAGCTACTGTGCATGTTTTTGGACTGTGGTAGGAAACCGGAGAACCCGGATGAAACCCACGTAACATACAAACGCTGCACAGGAACGCCCGAGCTGGGATTCGAACCCATGAACTTCTTTGCTTGATTTAGTACAAAAATTACACTTAGCTACGACACTATTCTTTTTTTGTTGTTGTTGTTAATGTTTCCTAAAGCCAGCAGTTTGGCATTTTGAATCAGAATAGTTTTTTGATGTACTAGTCCTTCTCAAAAAAGTTGAGAGACACCAGACCCAACACTGTGGATGAGCTTAAGGCCACTATCGAAGCATCCTGGGCCTCCATAACACCTCAGCAGTGCCACAGGCTGATTGGCTCCATGCCACGCCGCATTGAAGCAGTCATTTCTGCTAAAGGATTCCTGACCAAGTATTGAGTGCAGAACTGAACATAATTATTTGAAGGTTGACTTTTTTGTATTAAAAGCACTTTTTTATTGGTCGGATGAAATATGCTAATTTTTTCAGATAGGAATTTTGGGTTTTCATGAGCTGTATGCCAAAATCATCAGAATTAAAACAATAAAAGACCTGAAATATTTCAGTTGGTGTGTAATGAATCTAAAATATATGAAAGTTTAATTTTTATCAGTACATTACAGAAAATAATGAACTTTATCACAATATGCTAATTTTTTGAGAAGGACCAGTATGTTATTTCTTTTTTCTTTTTTCCTTTTTTTTTTAACAAAATTATACATCTCCTAAGAATAATACCCAGGCATTTTATGTATGTATTTTGAAGTGCTGCTGTTGTTTAGCAGCAATTCTATTGATGAAAGAAAAATGTAGTGAACCGAAGGTGCGGATTCTCTCCGGATGTGGTTCATGAGCTCATTGGTGTTTCCTTCACTGTGTAGAATCAAAAGTAATGTAATGACATGTTTTCATTCTTAATATTTCACTCCCACACTCAGTGTGTGTGGGTGTATGTGTATTTTATATATAAACACTGGTACCTCAATTTACGAAATTAATCCGTTCCGAGAGTGGTTTCATAACCTGGATTTTTCGTAAATTGAACCTCTTTTTACATGTAAAATGTGATTCGTTTCGAGGCCCCCAATACTACCCCTAAACCCTTTAAAAATTATAAAAGCGTACCTTTTAAGACCTCCTACTGCTTCAATATCGTACCGATGGTAGACGGGTTTGGCCATACAGTAGGCCCTTGACATTCGCAGGGGTACGGTTCCGGGCCTTCCCGCGAATTGAGATAATCCGTGAGTTCTGTACGAGGAATTAAAACCCCATGTATGATTTCACATGCGCGAATGAGCAGCCGGCAGTAAAATACTATGTATCTATTACATGCGCTAAAATATGCTTCTTAAACACATTCTACAGACAGTCTTACTCATTAATACAGTATTAATGTAGTAAAATATAGTAATGATTAAGAAAAACTTTTCAATTTTGTACTGTGATATTAACAACATTGATAACGAACAATAGCATGCTAGCTCCGCTAATAGCATGTTAGCTCTGCTTAGTTATACACGCCCGAAGATACTCCGATCTTATCGCTGTAGTGCAGTTGACCGGTCGTAGACGAGCATAGTGCAAAACATGAACAAACAAAACAACAAATAAAACAAACAAAGAAACAATTTGACTCTGAGAATTCTGCGACATCGCCCTCTGGGCAGCACCATCTTGGAGACGTCACTCCAACTTCAATGTAAAAGGACATGAAGAGTACTGTAATAAAGTTTATCCTTTTGGTATCGTCTGTTAAACATGCTACAGAACATAAATTCTCACGCATAAACATGAACTTAGGTACTGTACTGGAATAATAATTGAAAAAGACTTTAATACAGCAGTTCAGAGAAAATCGTCGTTTCTCAGGAGAAAGTCATTTCTTCAGAAGAGACCTCCAGCGTTTTCTATCTCTTAGCCAGAGAAGACGCACAGCGTTTGAGTGGTATCATAGAACTTAACTGGTAATTAAAACACACACAAAAAAGAGGCTAATTGACAACTTGTGCGCGAATGAGGAAAAAGGTGTGGAACATCAGCTCAACCAATCAGGAGAAAGGAGGGCAGCCATTGGCTGAATTTGAATCACATGCCGGTTTTTCGGCAGTCAGCGAATACTCAAACCGTGGGTGCAAAACCGCGAATAGTCAAGGGCCTTGCGATATCACTAAACTGCATGCCACAAGCCCACTTCTTTGCACGCTCATCGGGAATCACACGCGTGTGTGTGTGTGTGTGTGCGCGCGCTCATGTGTGTGTGTGTGCACGTGTATGTTGACCATGTCTTCTTTTCAGAGTTATAATCTTACAAATGTTTATGCAAGGTTAAAAGCCTGAGCCAAAAAATAAAGTTGCAATGAGCACACTCAAAAAACTCATGAAACAACAGTAACTCTGTCCTTTACACGAAAAGCATTATGGGAGATGCAGCTCCATAATAGCCAATGGGAGGGAGCTGCGTCATCCCTCCTAGCCAATGGGAGGCCAGCTGGGCGGAATTTGGGAGATTCAATTGCAGAGAAACTCGTGCATTGTTTGCATGGTGCGTTTTAACGATTGAATAGTGCGTTTGAATGGCGCGTTTGGTGGGTTTCGTAAGGAGAACTTGTTTCGCTTACAGAGACAAAAATTTTTGGAAAATGTTTTTCGTAACCTGGATTTTTCGTTTGCTGAGACTATCGTAAGATGAGGTAGCACTATATATATATATATTGTATGATAAAATGATTTGCAGAGTGTTACAGTATGTTTGTTTGACCCTGTGCTTGAATTCAGTGCACAGAAACGTGACAAAGCCTTCAGCAATCAGTAAAATCTGAGAGACGCCACACTTTCACCCGGTGTCTCCTGCAGATGCTGACAGCTGTGAAGTCTCCAGAAAGAAAGATATACACTTCATATACAGTGATGTGAATATTTATAACTCCCCGCAGATTTCTTAGAATTTCACACGACACTCTTTCCCCTGCCGCACTACGCTGATATTTCTTCCTGATGTGACACAGCGGAATGAGGCACATTTCTGATGTGATTCGCGTTCGCCTTTCGCCTCTGGTACCTTTTGTTGCTAAGTGACGGCAGGCTCATCAGTATAGCCGTGATGTAAGAAGGTGTGTGGAGGTGTGAGTCTTCAACGAGTCTTTTCTACAGGCACTTTGTTTTTTAATGAGAGACTCCACCGACCTGTCGCGCAGGAGGATGTATTGCGTTTAAATCATTTACACGCTGAAAAATCTCAGCCAGTTTCAGGTGGTTTTACTGCAGCCTGATAAAGACATTTTATCCCCAAGTCGTTACAGAAAAGTATTGCATTGAAGCAAGAAATAATCGAAATTTACTTCAAAGCATAAACATAATTAAATTTAACAATAAGGAAATTATGGAAAAACAGGGGAAAATTTAAGGAAAATGCTGTAAAACAAGGCCAATTATGCAAAAAAAAAAAAAACCCAAACAAACAAAAACAACTAACACCCCCCCCAAACCAAACTACTTACATTTATTTACTTATGTGGGGAGCCCATCTATGTATGTGTGTGTATTTATATTTTATTTACATCTTATGCATAATTTTTGAATGTTTAATTGTTATTATAAGCATTTATAGCATTGAATATGTATTTATTGATATTATATAAACATATACATGCACGTATACGTCAGTCAGGGGTGTTGATGGGATCTCGGTCCCAATCAACCGTGTAAAGTGAGGGATCCCTGTATATCAAATCACTTGTGTAATTGTTACATTTTATTTTTGTACATAGCAATTTTTTTGCTGTATACTGTATATTACGGTATATTAGTTGAATTGTATATAGTTAATATATACTATATAGTTAATATAGTTGTATATAGTTGTATATAGTTGTATATAATTGTATATATATAGAACTTTATTTTTATGTATAGCATTTTTGCCATATATTGTATAGCATGGTACAGTATATCATATATAGTAGCATATTAGTTTTTGCTATATACTGTATAATAAATGACTTTTTTTTGTTGTTGTGTGATTCTTTTCAGTATGTGGTGATGTCCATGGGCAGTTCTTTGACCTTATGAAGCTTTTTGAGGTTGGAGGGTCACCAGACAACACGCGCTACCTCTTTCTTGGTGACTACGTTGACCGAGGTTACTTCAGCATCGAGGTGAGCATTTGGATGCTAATAGGATTTCCTAGCACCAGTATATGTTGTCATATGATTTTCTTTACCAAGTGAATAAAATGATGGTATTATAGTATAATCAATAATGTCCTGGCTGGAGTTGAACTTTTTTTTAGTTAGTAATGTTCTTCTTAGCATTTCCAGCTCGTATTAGCGAGTACGAGGGTGAACACAAAGCAAAGCATCCGGCATCTACAAAGCAAAGCAAACCAAAGTGTCCAGCTTAAAAGGTTCTTAGTTTTCTAAGAAATTACATTGTGATATAAAACACATTTCACGTACAAAGACTAGCAGGTGCTCACACTTTGTCATGTGTTTCTCATTTTATAAAAAAAACAAATCTGCTGGATGCAAGTATTTTGGGACAGATTGGTTCCTGAGGTCTGGCTGTGCTTGTATACTCCTGTGTCTCTGTTGGGCTGATGGTACCATCTGCTTCTTGCAGCCATCTGTTAGGGGGTAGTCATTAAAAACCTACTTGGCTGAACCATATTAAACCATAAACAACCACACTCTCGATGGGTCAGCACTTCAAGGCAAAATTCCTGCAAGTGAAGTTCTTCTCACTGCAGTCCACTGAACACTAATCTGGAATATCGTTTCATACCAGCTAAAAAAGCCAAGAAAGCCAAATACTCTGGACCTGACCTATAGAGGGCGGGTTTAAAAAATGTACGCTAGCTCTTGCCAAATGACCCGTCTGGACTGGACTGCCATAGCCTCGGTTTCAGTGCTATAAATGTCAACCATGAAAGTAGCTGAGGTAAAGAGCGTGCATACATTAATTGATTTAAGCTGGAGCAAAGGCGGGGTACACCCTGAACAGCACAACCGTCTATTGCAGGGCCAACACTCACATGCATTCAAATTCCCCCCACCCCCCACACCAAGGAACAATTTTGAACAGACAATCAGCCTAACAGGCATGTCTTCAGAGTATGGGAGGAAACCGGTGTACTTGGAAGGAAACCCACACAAGCACAGAGACAAAATGCATCTCCACCTAGAGAGGCCCTCACCAAGCCCGAGACTTGAACCCAGGACCTTCTTTCTCTGAGGCAGATTCACTAAGTATTAAAACACTGTGCCAGACCCTGGAAAACTATTATTACTCTTTTAGTGAACTGAAAGAAATGCCCTCCTTTCAAAACAACCTGCAATTTTTTTATCTCATACAAATTTATCATGGCCGCGATGGGAATGGGTGCAGTGGATTTAAAAGCTGTGTAGTTTCATCCACGTACAAAATATGTCAAATATGTGTTGTAAGTTTGTCATGGGGAAAATAGTTAATACGGAAGAGATATGATTATTGCAAGATTGTAAAAATCCTCATTTCCTTAATTTCGGTGATACCTGGTTGGCATACGATCAGCTTACACTCAACGTATCAAAGTCGTAAAAATGTGCTATGATGCACGTGAGGGGGATATTAGGAAGTTCAGCGGATTTAACATAAAGCAATCAATTAAAGCAATCAACAATTGTAAGAAAATCGTACAATTCTGAGCATATCAGATCACTCAAAATACGTACAAAATTCTTATGTGTCGCGTAATACGGCTGTATTGCTATAGCTATAGGATGTTGTAGGGCAACACACAGCAGACCTATGAAATTAACTAAATATCAAGAATTACAGTGGTACCTCACCTTATGATAGTCCCAGCAAACGAAAAATCCAGGTTACGAAAAACATTTTCCAAAATTTTTTGTCTCTGTATACGAAACAAGTTTTCCTTACGAAACGCGCCAAACATGCCATTCAAACATTCAAACAATGCACGAGCTGCTCTCCCATTATCTTCCAACATCCCGCCCCGCTGACCTCCCATTGGCTAGGAGGAATGACATAGCTCCCTCCCATTGGCTATTATGGAGCTGCATCTCCCATAATGCTTTTCGTGTAAAGGACAGAGTTACTGTTTATTCTTGAGTTTTTTTGAGTGTGCTCATTGCTTTATTTTTTGACTTAGGATTTTAACCTTCCATAAACATTTGTAAGATTATAACTCTGCTAATAAGACATGGTCAACACACGCGTGCACACACACACACACACACACACACACACACACACACACACACACACACACACACACACACACACACACACGCGCGTGTGATTTCCGGTGCGAGTGAAAAGAAGAAGCGGGCTCGTGGCATACGATTGAGTGATATCGCAAAGGAATATGGCCAAACTCGTCTAGCATGGGTACGATATTGAAGCAGAAGGAGGCCTTAAAAGGTATGCTTTTATAATTTTTAAAGGGTTTAGGGGGTAGTATTGAGAGCCTTGGAACGAATCACATGTTTTACATGTAAAATGCGGTTCAATTTACCAAAAAATCCAGGTTAAGAAAAAGGCTCTGGAATGGATTAATTTCGTAAGATGAGGTACCACTATGTTTAAAACTCTACAGCGCGTTAAAAAGGATCAACGATAACATTTTCTACTGCAAAACCTGCAGGTTTCATACAGGCCCACAATGGTCCTCGGAATTCCCCAATGATTTGTCATGGACTTGTTGTATACCTGTTGTGTAATGGAGGTGATGGGAGGGAGGGGGGGGGGGTCACATGTTGCAAAAGTACACCAGTCCATTCCACTGCAAAGAACAATCCTGAGGATGCAATACTGCAGATCATTATTCTGCTAGATAACGTCAGTTCACGCTTTCACACATCACTGCTGTTGGTTTTGATTTGATGGTTCCGTGGTGAAGACATCCATCCTCCGCCTACCGTTTCTGCTGTAGTTCCTCGTCCAACTGATGAGCTTAAAAAACAAAGCTGAAACACTGCCATAGCCATCAGCTGGATCTGGACTCTGCAAGGATTTCAAAATATCTCAGTCGAATTCAGGAGGAACAAATCCTGGAACTGACTGGAACGTGGCATCAAATGGAACTGCCAAAGGAAGCGCAGGGGGTTCGTTATAATTTTGGAACCAGTTCAGGTGTGAAAAGCTTTCTGGAAGTGTACGTACACCTGCATAAGTCTAATTTGCCTACACATTAGTTGTGTATATTGAACAGATTTCTTTAGGGTTCAGTTGTTTAGCAGTTTTGAAAAAACGTGGGCGGCGGGTGAGACGACAAACTGGTTCTGAACCTCAGCTCCAATCGCATCAACTCTGACTCAGGGAAGGTTAAGTAGCTTAGATTTCATTTTTACTGAGCTGCTTAATCTTGTTAGGGTCACAGGGATGCTGGAGCCTATCTCTGCCAACTGTAGATAAACCCTGAATATGTCACCATTCCACTTCCTGGTGAACAAACACACGTTCACTTTGACACCTCGGGGCAATTCAGAGATGAAATTAGAGCACCTGGAGGAAACCCATGCAAGCTTGTGGAGATCATGCAAACTCCATACAGAAACACCTTTGGCCAGACCTGGGACTCGAACCCAGATTCGTCTTTCTATGAAGCAGACGTGCTCATCACCACACTGTGCCACCACATTCTGATTGTATTCAGAGGAAATGGTTTTGCACACGTTGGAGAAAGGTCACGGTTCCAGCTGTCCAATCTAGAAAGCTGCATTTGTTTAAACCAATAAACAAACAACAGAGTAGTGGCACAGTTGACCCGACATGAGGCCGCCGTGTTCAGTGTTGTTGGCCAGCTGTGCCACATCAGCTCAGCTGGATAAAATATCCCTATGAAAGATTAGCTAATATTCCAGTTACACGCTGAAAATACATACACATACATATACACACCTTACCCTGCACATATATGTTTACACTGGACTTTTTAAATTATTTTCTCTGGACAGGTCAGGTCAGCAAAAGCCTCTGCACGGCACCATCACCTTTCACAGCACAGTTGCCTCCAGTTGTCCACACTTATCATTTCTACTATAGATAACTCATCAGAGATGTATTACGCTATATATATATATATATATATATATATATATATATATATATATATATATATATATATATCTATATATATCTATATATATATATATATATATATATATATATATATATATATATATATATACACACATTCTTCTATATGTATATATATATATACACACATACACACAGTGAGTCGTCGACTTATGACCTATGCGAGTTTCGTCTAATCGACTTTACGACCGCAAAAGTGGTGAGGCATGATTCATGGCAGTGCAGCACGAGTGTTGCGTGCGACGGTTGTTTGTGCTGCCGGCAGTGCCAACATCTTAATAGGCCAAGCAGGAGATGATGCAGCTTCACTTTCTAACTGCTCAGAGCAAATCTATTCATCTACTTTCAATGCCACGTCACTGTGACATGAAGCTGAGAGCCAATCCTTTCTGTGTGGGTGGGTCTGATACCTTGAAGCTCTAATTTTATTGGACTCACAAGCTGCAGTGTTCATGTGACAGGAAGCGCGTTCCAAGTTTTGGCAATCAGCTGCTCTGCAGGTTGAAGTTTTTCCATGTCTGTCCATTTGTGTTTGGTTGCCACTGTGCTTGGCTTCATGGAAATGAGCCGATCAAAACAAGGGAAATTTATCTCTTTACTCAAACAACACGCGCAGTCTGTTGCTAATGTTATAATCCAATAAAATTGGAGTTTGAAGCTATGGGACCCGCCCACACAGTGGAGTACAGAAAGGATTGGCTCTCCGCTGCGTGTCACAGTGACATGGAATTGAAAATAGATGTATAGATTTAAATGCACGAGATTTATTCATCTGTTTTTGTTTGGCGTGAGTGTATTTGGATGGAAAGTCGACATACGACCAGATCGAGTTACGACCGGTCTGCCAGAACCAAACGTGGTCGTAAGTCGATGACTCACTGTACAGTGGTACCTCACCTTACGAAATTAATCCATTCCAGAGCCTTTTTCTTAACTTGGATTTTTCATAAGTTGAACCGTATTTTACATGTAAAACGTGTGATTCGTTCCAAGGCCCCCAATACTACCCCTATATCCTTTAAAATTTCTAAAAGCATACCTTTTAAGACCTCCTTCTGCTTCAATATTGTACTGATGGTAGACGGGTTTGGCCATATTCCTTTGTGATATCACTCAACTGTATGCCATGAGCCTGCTTCTTCTTTTCACTCGCACCATGTCTTCTTAGCAGAGTCAGAATCTTACAAATGTTTATGGAAGGTTAAAAGCCTGAGTCAAAAAATAAAGCTGCAATGGCATACTCAAAAAACTCATGAAGCAACAGTAACTCTGTCCTTTACACGAAAAGCATTATGGGAGATGCAGCTCCATAATAGCCAATTGGAGGGAGCTACATCATCTTTCCTAGCCAATGGGAGGCCAGCGAGGCGGGATGTTGGGAATAGCCAATAGGAGGAGGCTGCGTCATCCCTCCTAGCCAATGGGAGGCCAGCGGGGCGGGATGTTGGAAGATAGTCAATGGGAGAGCAGCTTGTGCATTGTTTGAATGTTTGAATGGCGCGTTTCATAAGGAGAACTTGTTTCGTATACAAAGACAAAAATTTTCGGAAAATGTTTTTCGTAAACTGGATTTTTCGTTTGCTCGGGCTATCATAAGGTGAGGTACCACTGTATGTACACCTTACACTCCATCCGTCCGTCTGTCCTGGAGAGTGTACAAGGTAAAAGGGATCCTGAATTGGCAAGGCTATGACTCCATTTTGCAACATCACTCCAAACTATGCAGGAACTATTTCGAGAAGAAGCAGTTCGCTGGTATTCTGTTAGTATTGGAGTCGCCACCGCAGACACCGGCACTTTGAAAAGCTGTTTCAGCCAGTCCAGCATGTGGGAGGTGCTTCAGGATGTATGGGGTGATTTATTTATTTATTTATTTTTTTTAATCTTACATCCACAAACTGTCAGCTGGAATATAAAAGCCGGAGAAGCTGTAATAGTGACACCTAGAGGATTTTACACATAAGCAAAATTTGAGCAACTTCATGTAAAATGATCATTTTTAAACCGCCGTTGTGTTGATTATATTCATTTCATAACTCATTTGATGGATGGAAGTTTGTTTTCAGGGGAAATGAGACATTCTGTGGGTGATTCCAAACTTCTTTCTTTCATTTTCTGAAGTGCTGAATCATAATTATTGTCACGGGGAGGCTGGCACCCATCTCAGCCAACTCTGGGCGAGGGCAGAGCAAACCCTGGACAGATCTCCAGGCCATCGCAGGGCGGAAACATGCTGACAGCTAAGCGGCTCCTCCTGTAGAAAGTCAGCAATGGTGCGTTTTCATGAACCTCCCACCACAGGCCGGCCTTTGATAACCCCTCAGGTGCACTTGGGGGACAGCAGTGACAAAACGGTGATGGTGGGGCTTGAGCCCCTGACCTTAGGATCAATACTGTAATCCAGCACCTTACCACCAGGTCACTGCCGTCATTCGTTTTCTAAGCCACTTAACCCTAATCAGGTTTGTGGGGAAGCTGGCACCTATCTTAGCAGATACGGGGCGGAGTACACCCCGAACAGCTCCACAGGCCATCGCAAAGCTGACACATACAACCATTCATGCTCACTCTCTCACCTAGGGGCGATTCGGAACGACCAGTTAGCCTGCTGCGCATGTACTGTGGGTGGAAACCGGAGCCCACGCAAACATGGGAAGCAAATGTAGACTCCACGCAGAAACGTCCAGAGCTCGGGGATCAAAATCTTGCTCTGAGACCGACCTGCCAACCAGAGAAGATATTCGGTGCTCTAGGCTGATATGTTGGTCGTAGTTTGACAGTAACGAGGGAGTACCAGTAAGGAGACTGCATGGTCACGCCCTGGTAAAGTCTGCTTCATGGGCTGGTTTGTATGTCCACACAGAGACGCTACACTTGCATCTGTGACCCGGTCCTTCTACACAGGGTTCATTCCATTTGGAATTTTCCCGAGTGACAGTGAACGCTCTCTCCCGGCGCCCATTTGTTGATGTTTCGTCGTTTTTCCATATAGTAAGGCCATGTGCATTCCTGCTCGGTGTAATTGCTAGATGTGTGTAAAAGGTTCAGTTTGGCAGAAATAAGGATTTCTGTTGTTTACTGAACATCACCGTTTATCCTCCTCTTCCTTCGGTGTGGTGATGGACACGTTCACACATTCCGAGCGTCAAGCCTCGTGTCCAGGAGTTCAATCTGCACTTGGCTGGCACGGTGGCTTTGCGTTCCCTCCTACACTTGAGAAAAAGAGATTTAACCCCCACCCCCACCCCCACCCAGCTCACTTTGTCATTACGGGGCTGGCTTATGGCCAACGCTACCTGCAATTTTCCGCTCATTCTTCATCTTGCATAGGCTGAAGTAGCAGCTCTCCATCCATCCCACACACACACACACACACACACGCTTTTACATTCCCGCTTGCTAGCCTTGTCGTCTATTATTTCAGATGGCATTTGAGTCTGCACCTGCCGTCCTTGGTTACCTCGGCAGCGTGTCCTCATCGCTGCAGGAAGCTGAATGTTAATAGCGGTCTAATGAGACTGGCAGCGTGTGTATGTACCGTATATGTGTGCGCTTCCTAAAGAATAGTGTCGCCGCGTCTCTCCTCGCCTCTCTTTGCTTCAGCAGGATTTTGTCAGCAATATGTGAAGCTCAGATGTGTAAATGAAGCGAAGTGCTCTCTTGGGATGGATTGTCATGTGGATTCTTCTTGCACACAATGACCATCTGGGTTATTTTAATGAGAACATAATGGCCAATTGTTGTACACAAGGAACCGAAGAGTTCGGCTGTTAGCATGTAACAATGTTAAATTTTCATTTTATGCCGATTTATTAATTTATTTATTTAGAACCCACCTCCAGTCTCTTTTAGGACAATAAAGGCTTTATTCTTGTAAAATTATATATTTTGGACTGCTGGAGCTTCTGCTAAGAGGCGGAGGAACAAAGGAGAAAAACAACAAAAGCAGGAATGGCTCCGTGGGAGGTAGAGGGCGAGAGAAAGAGAGAGAGAGACAGAGGGAGAGAGAGTGAGAGAGAGCATGTGAGAAAGTGAAAGTGAGAGAGAGTGAGTGAAAGTGAGAGAGAGTAAGAGAGAGGGTAAGAGAGAGAGAGAGAGAGCGTGAAAGCAAGAAAGAGAGAGATAGATAGATAGAGAGAGAGAGAGAGCACGTGTGAGAGAATGAAAGTGAGACAGAGTGAGAGAAAGTGAGAGAGAGAGAGAGAGTGAGTGAAAGTGAGAGCGAGACAGAGAGAGAGAGAGACACAGAGAGAGAGAGAGAGAGTGAGTGAAAGCGAGAGAGAGTAAGAGAGAGGGTGAGAGAGAGAGAGAGAGAGAGAGAGCGTGAAACCAATAAAGAGAGATAGATAGATAGATAGATAGATAGAGAGAGAGCGTGTGAGAGAGTGAAACTGAGAGAGAGAGAGAGAGACAGAGAGAGAGAGAGAGAGAGTAAAGAGAGTAAGAGAGTGAGTGAAAGTGAGAGAGAGAGAGAGAGATAGAGAGAGAGTGAAAGCAAGAGAGAGAGAGAGAGATAGATAGAGAGAGAGAGATAGCGAGAGAAAGATATATATATATATATAGAGAGAGATAGATAGAGAGAGATAGTGAGGGATAGATAGAGAGAGAGAGAGAGATAGCGAGAGATAGATAGATAGAGAGAGAGAGATAGAGAAAGAGAGCGAAAGATAGATAGATAGATAGAGAGGGAGAGAGAGAGTGAAAGTGAGAGAGAGTGTGAGACAGAGAGAGAGAGAGAGTGAGAGAGAGTAAAAGAGCGAGATAGAGAGAGAGTGAAAGCAAGAGAGAGAGAGATAGCGAGAGATAGAGAGAGAGAGAGATAGCGAGTGATAGATATATATACATAGAGAGAGAGAGAGAGAGCGAGAGAGAGTTAGTGAGAGATAGATAGATAGATAGATAGAGAGAGAGAGTAATTTCTAATCAGAGCTGTCGATTTGAACCGTGTGCAGGTCACATCTGTCTTGTTGATTTTTTTTTTTTTTAATCCACAGTGGATCGAGCGTCATTACTCGACGTTATTTAAACATATACAGAGCTGATAATGTTCATGTTCTGACTGAGCATCATTTCCCGTTCCAGTCCGCTGTATTTGTCTGTTTAATATTTAACCTGTGGCGTTGATTTTGTACATACCGCACAGTCACGCCTTCGCCATTACGCAGAACTTGTTCACAGCAGCTTCGTTGCCAAAATTTATATGGATATCTGATCATGGATATCGAGAATGAGCTCAAAGTCCGTCAGAACCAGGCTGAAGTCTGCGTCTGAGGAGCTTGATTATATAATCACCTGACACTCAGTCTGGAGACAGAACATAGGGCCCGGCTGCCAAGTTAGCACAAATGCAGTAAAGGTAGCAATCCGAGCGGCTTGGACGCACGCGGTGGGAACCAGTTGCCCCCGGAGCAAGTAGTGGCTACTTTCCTACATGTTTACACGGCCACTCTCAAACCTGTGCTGTGGAGAGCCAGAGCTAGAAGGACAACATACAAGCAAACCACTGGAGAAGAAGTCCCCATCTGCTGCAGAAGCCCATAAAACGACTTAACCCAGATACACGCTAGCGGTACCGCACACCGCTAGATCTACTACTTCACCCCAGTTATGTTCAGGCAGCAAGTACTGACCCGAAGAGAATCTTCCCGTAAGGAGGCTCAAGTTGTGCCTGGAGGTGTCAAGTTATTCTGGAACAAACTGTTTTTACACTGTCAGTTGTGCCAGGGCAGGGCGGCACAGGGCGCGGTGATTAGTACGTCCGCCTCACAGCTGGAACGCCCGGGCTCTGCGAGGGATGGTTCAGTGTGGAGCTTGCATGTTCTCTCACTGCTTGCATTGGTTTCCTCCGGTTTCCTCTCATAGTCCTAAAATATCCACAGTGGACTAGTTGGCTGTTGTGTGTATGCGTGTGTGTTGGCCCTCTGATGGCCCGGCGAGCTGTCTTGGAGCATTATTCCCTCGTCTAGAGTCGGCCGAGATGGGCGGCAGACTCCTTGCGCCCCTAATTAGGATTGAGCAGCATAGAAAATGAATGGATGAATGAGTGAGGCAACGTATTCCAGACACAAGCTGTTCTGGCGCAAGTGGCCTTCACACGGCAGTGAAGGAGCCCAGTGTGGGCCGTATGGAAATTTTATTTTTGCATTCACTGCCATACGCTCAGGTTGATTTCATTGTTATTTGTTTTAATAAGTTCATGCCTGCTTTAGCATCCTCCGTGCAGCAGTAACCCTCTGTAGCACTATTTGAAGGTTTTGTTTGTCTGAAGTAAGATGCGGATAGCTACAGGTCCCGCCCTCTTTCCGCCACAGATTAGTTCATTTCTACGCAGACTTCTTGTTCCTCATCCGCACTTCTGAGCTTGAATTCTTTCATCATGGCCTGGTCTTCTTGAGCTTCACTGCTGGTAGTTTTGAGGATCTGGGGTAGTTGAGACATTGGATGCACTAGGAGAGATGTTTCTGTCAGAAGCTGATGAACAGTAACGCATGGAAGACCCAAGTGTTTGTTTTGGGGATCTCTGTTGCTGAGGGTGCGTCTTGATTGGTCAAACTCGTGATCTAGCTGTTCTTGAGCAAAACAAACAATATTAAATTCAGATGGGTAATGAATTTCATCCCACAAGGTCCGCTGGGGGTGGCACAATGGTATAGTGCTTAGAAAATGCGTCTCAGAGCAACAAGGTCCTGGGTTCAAGTCCTGGGCTCAGAAAGAACGTTTCTGTGTGGGGTTTGCTTGTTCTCCCAGCGCTTGCATGGGTTTCATCCTTCAGTTCAAATCGTCCCTAGGTGTATATACAAGTGTGTGTGTGTTACTTACCCTGTGATTGACTAGTCATCTGTTCAGGGTATACAACACCTTCGCTCAGTAGTCCAGCCTCCCCATGACCCTACTAGCATGAAGCATTTGTGCAAAAGAATGAATGAATCAATCAAAACGAGGAGCCATGAGAACAAGATGGGACATTCTTTCTTGACTGTAGTGGAATACTCCCATCCCTGCCAATCACGGTGGCACAAGTCAGTTGTACTGACTGGTAGGTGGGACATGGACCAAGACCCATTTGTGCAGAAAATATGAAAAACAAAACTGATACCATCCCATTTTGTAGGCCTCACCCCAGAATTATGAATTTATAGGGAACTAAAAGTGATGATATTTGAGAACTTGTCAACCTTGCTGCAAATACTCCCCACCCACTGGTGCCCAGCTGGTGAGTAACCACCCAGTGAGTCTTTGTGACTGTTTATCTGGGTCAAGATGAAAGATTGCAGATAGCTCCATATGATTCTCCTTTTGGATCTTCCTTCCGTCTACACACGGAATATAATGCGTTCTGGGGCTTTGCGGAATTCTGTCCTGTTCAGTTCATTAATATTCTCAATGTCACTTTCTTTCTCTCCGCAGTGTGTCCTTTTTCTCTGGGCGCAAAAGATCAACCACCCGACCACACTTTTCCTGCTCCGAGGCAACCACGAGTGCCGGCATCTCACGGAGTACTTCACCTTCAAACAAGAGTGTGAGCATGTGCACTACACACAACCGTTGCTGTGAGGCAACACCACTGGAAGTCATGCAGAAAATCGGCCAAGCAGGCTCGCTCAGAATAGGAAAGGAAATCGGATGGAGAAAAGAAGCGAGGCGTTGGTGTAGTAGGGGATGAATCTATCATTCATGTGCAGCAGCAGCAGCAGCAGCAACAGCAGTGATTTCTAGGCCCGAGCCCTTTGCATATCAAAGGCAGTGCTCTCTGAGTGACCTTGTGGGTGTATTTTAATAAAGCGGAAGCTTCTGAAAGCAGGAACAGACACTACAGCAATAATTAGCTCAATGAACCACTAAACGAGCAGTGCACACGTCCAATAATGAGAACTAATTAGGCTCATCTAAGCAAAATTGAATAGCAACCCAGGGTCAGCTGACGGTTGCGTCGGCTCTGGTCAACTGTGTGCGAGTCTCGTCCAGGATTACGCCAAAATATTACTGCCAAGTTCCTTTTTAAAGGGGCGTTGATTTGCTTGTTCGGCCTTCAGCAGAACCGATTTTCAGATGGAGGGGTGTGGGTCTGAGCCATAAAACACCTGTAACACTTCCGAGAAATTCAGATCACAACCCAGATTTATTAAAATCTATTAAAGTGCACATGACACCACAAAATATACAAACTTGAAAGAAAAAACTAAAGTATACATAAAGTAAAAGATTTTGATAATACTGTATTAATAACCAGCAGTTTTAATGTCCATGATGAAGGTTGTTTGGCCATTGTTCACAACTGGCGTGAAAATGTGGCGCTGATGTGACGGACAGACACGCTGCGCTGTCGCATGTAGGCCGACATAGTCATCAATTAAATTATCCATGGGCGTTATCAGTGGCTGAGCCCCAGAATAAAGTTCTTCTGAAACTTCTGGTTTCTGGTCTTCTGGTCTTTAAGACCTTCTGGTCAATGTTAACGTTGAATCCGGGTGAAAATAAAGACAGTGGAGGACTATTATTGAGAGACGAGTATAAGGGGATATGATGTGGAATGATGAGCAGATCATTTATAAACTGGTTCCAAAAAAATAAATGAAGAATAAATAAATGGTCTTTCTTGGCCCTATAGACTTACTTTTGTGGTACTTTTACCAAAATAATTAGCGGTTCGATAGTATGTGAGGAAGAGGTGTAGAATTGTTTTTTTCGACAACTTACTTCCAACTTGACCCATTTGTCAAAGACATGGGGATTTCGACATGACCGCTTTCCAACTTTAACCATCGGGATTTGGGGCGTGGGAATGATATGCGCAAGTCTGATGGAAGTATAATTTTTCTCCTGCTGACACTGATACCTAAACCCTCCTTCAGTGCGAGTGTAAAAAGGTAAAGGTAAAGTCCTTTGGGCTTTTTACACCTGAGCCTAGTAGCTATTCAGGCCGAGGTACACTTGTGGTTAAGACCTTACCCAGGAGTCTTAGCACAGTTGGGGTCTAACTGGGATTCGAACACACAACCTCCCGATCAGGAGCACAGCACCCTAACCACTATGCCACCGGCCCCAAGTGCAGGTGTGTACCGTATTTTCCAGACAATAAGTCACACTTTTTTCATACTTTGGCTGAAGGTGCAACTTATACTCCAGAGCGACTTATGTGTGAAACTATTACATATAATTCTGTTCATCATCATAAACATAATTTCACATTTGTTATTTTTACACTCACAACCACAAGAGGGCACTCTAGGCTTGAGTACTAGTACCTGCTCATCCACCACTGAAGAAATTTCCCTAAAAAGAACATCTTATTCTGCGGATTACAAGCGTCAAGTAGTGAAATATGCAACAGAAAATGGTTATCGAGCAGCAGAAAGAACGTTTGAAGTGAACGAGAAACTTGTGAGGGACTGGAGAAAAGTCGAGATTATTATTACTGCAATGAAGAAAATGAAAAAAAAAGGTAATTGTGGGCTAAAAGCTAATCGCGGGGTAAAAACTAATCGCGGGCTAAAAGCCAGATGGCCACAGCGAGAGGAACGAGCTCGCACATGCGTGCTTGAGCAACGTGCTGCAGGGAGGGGCTTGTCAACAGTACAGTTGCGACTCCACGTCCAGGTAGTTGTCAAGAAGATGAATATAAATGACTTTGTGTGAGGACTTTCTTTGTGTTACCGCTTCATGCAATGCAACCACCTCTCTATCAGGGCAAGGACCACAACGTCACAAAAACTGCCAGAAGATTTCCAAACCAAGGTAGACAGTTTCCATGAGTTTGCGACTTATAGTCCAGGTCGACTTATATATGTTTTTTCTTGTTTATTATGCATTTTTTGGCCAGTGCGACTTGTACTCCGGAGCGATGTATAGTCCGGAAAATACGGTAGGTGTAAAAACCAGATTTTCTCAAAGTGGGCTGAACACAGCCTTGACGAATCGGTAGGACTCGATTTGTCTATTGTCTGGCAAACCTGTTCCATCCACTGTTCATGACGAATTGGGTATTTAGGGAATCTGATTAAAACTATAACGTCCCTCTTTGGTGTTTGAGCAAAATCCTGCCACACAAATGATCTGACATGTCGTCAACAATAAAGAGGAGGACTTTAAAACACGGACGCTGTAAACAATCAAACTGCAAGAGCGGCTTCACGAGACTGGACTCCTGCCAATGACATCATTTCCACCTTCTTTTTTGGTGCAATTTCAGTTTAGGAGTCATCGATTTTTAAATGGCACGCAATTTAAATTGTAAACAGGCTTCTATGCAAGCGTGCCTTGTTGCGTAACATTGTATTTGCTTCGATTTGATAAAATTTGCCGCCTTTACATAAATGGTGTCATGAGCTTTTTAAAGGCTTTTAAACAAGCATTTATGAAATGATGCTTTTGTGTTAGCGTGATACGATATTACATCCTCCCGGACGCCTCCCTAGTGTGGTGTTTCGGGCATGTCCAAACGGGAAGAGACCCCGGGGTCCACCTGGAGGGACTATGTCTCTCAGCTTGTCTGGGACCGCCTCGGTGTCCCCCCGGAAGAGTTGGAGGAAGTAGCTGGAGAGAGGGATATCTGGACCTGCCCCCGTGACCCAACCCTGGACTTAGTGGAAGAAGATCAGATGAGATGAGATGAGATATGATATTCATCTCACTTGATGGAGGCCTAGAAACAACCGATTAAATTTTGGAGATGATCCAGTCGTCAGATAATCTGGAAATCAGGAATCTTGAATAAAAATCCCTATCTTTTAATAGCAAGCAAAATGTTTATTTGACACTCACTCGGGGAAGACATTTCATTATAACTATGCCAGGTGACAAATACAGTAATCTATTTGTATCTACTGGAAATATTTTTCCCCCCTCTGAGTGCTCCTCTAGTTTTAGACAGCATTCACTCCTTTAATATGACAATCATCATAATCACACTGAACAAAAATATATAAATGGACAAATCCAAAATTCTGAATTCAATAGTATAACTACAAAAAATATAGGTGCCACCCCTGAGTGGCAGAATGTATATCAGTAAGTTGGCCAATCCACAGGCAATCCTTCCACCAGGTCCAATAATACGCCTCCTGGAAATGTGCACTTTTGTCACTAGTTACTTTGCCACAGATGACACAAGTCCTGAGGGTGTGTCCTGTTGACATGCTGAATGCTGGGATGTCTGTGCCAGCAGCAGTGTCACCACATGAGTATGTTGTTGTTTTCAATTGGGCAGAATATTCACCTGATTATGTCCCCAATGTCAACTTATGTCTCAATTTATGGATGCAGTGAAGGCGGACATGAAAGTCGTTGGAGTAGGAGTAGAAGATGCAGAGGATAGGGAGAGATGGAGGCAGATCATTTGCTGTGGCGACCCCTGAAGGGAACAGCCGAAAGGAAAAGAAAGAAGAAGAAGAAGTCAACCTTTGAGATATTCAGGATCAGGGAGTGGGGCGGTGGTGAAACGACACGTTCCGGATCCAGAAAATACGACCCACCTCCGAGTTGTGCAGCAGAACGAATGGAATAACATCCCACAGGCCACTGCTGATCATCTGGTTCGCTGTATGTGTTGGAGATGTATTGCGTTGCATGATTCAAGTGGCGGATACACTCGGTATTGAATACTGTGAACTTTTCCCACTGACACTTGGTTGGTTCAGGCTATGATAGCTCATGAATTGTGAACAGAAAATTGTTTCTTTTAGCTCAATCTTAAGACAAGAACAAAATAATTGTTTTGTTGAAATTTTCTTTCCTCGCTGGCATTCGTAGTGTGTACACGCACAAAAGTCTCCTCCTCCTCTGTTACACTACGTGTTTGTGGCAGCTTATATGAGTTCGGGAGAGGGTTGGGACGGATGAATTGTTTTCTGTTATTTCTTCTGGGAATAATTGTTTCATCTAACGAACTTTTTGGCTTACGAGCTCTCCCTCAGAACGGATTAAACTCGTGAGAAAAGGTACCACTGTACTTGTGTTCCTTTCTTAGAAAATTCATCAGTGGCATCTGAGTCAGTAAGAATGAGCAGTGCCATGATATAACGGAAAGTGAAGGTCTGGCTAAGGTGATGTGGATATTTCGGCGGCAGCACATGACTAGCGTTACAGACTGATGCGAACAGGGGCGCATTCTGTTCTGAACAGATAGGAATAGTCTCTGTGTGTCACGACAACCTCACATCCCTGCTGCTGTCCATCCACACCCTTGTTTTGTCTTGGCAGGTAAAATAAAGTACTCGGAGCGTGTGTACGATGCATGCATGGAAGCGTTCGACTGTTTACCCCTCGCCGCTCTCCTTAACCAGCAATTCCTCTGCGTTCATGGAGGCCTTTCACCAGAAATCAACTGCTTAGACGACATTCGGAAAGTAAGTAACTGTTGAAGGTGATGTGGAACGATTAGGGTGTGACTCTGAAGACAGACGACTGTGTTTTGATTCAGTAGTGTAATAAGGCGCAGCTTTATACAGTAAATGCTTATTGCACTTTTCTGACATTTTTCATTTTATAAACCGCTTAATCCTAATTTGGGTCAAGGGGAGGCTGGCGCCCATCTCAGCCAACTGTGGGTGAGGGTGGGGTGCACCTTGAACAGCTCGCCAGGTTATTTACGAGGTCAACACACAACCATTTGCTCTCGCACCCAGATTTGGAACTATTCGCCTAACAGTACATGTTTTGAATTGTGGGAGGAAACTGGAGAACCCAGAGGAAACCCACGCAAGCACGGGAAGAACATGCAGACTCCAAACAGAAATCCCCCCCCAAGCCTGGGAAAAAGCCAGGTCTTTTTGCTATGAGGTGGACATGCCGACCGCTACGCCTGGGCTTTAAAAAGTTGAGATACCCAACAAAAACTTCAGGCATAGTATCTGTTCATTCATTCCTTCATTCATTTTCCAAGCCACCTATTCCTAATTAGGGTCGGGGGGAGGCTGGTGCCCATCTCAGCTGATTCTGGGCGAGGGCGTGGTATACCCTGGACAGCTGGCCAAGCCATAGCAGGGCCAACACTCACACAACCATTCACACTCCCACCCAGGGGAGATTTGGAACAGCCAATCAGCCCACAGTGCATGTTTTTGGACTGTGGGAGGAAACTGGAGTACCTGGAGGAAACCCACGCAAACACGGGGAAAATGTGCAAACTCCACATAGAACTCCCAGACTGGAAATTGAGTCTGGGGCCTTCTTGCTGTGAGGTGGACGTATTAACCACTACGCATCTAGTATCCTTTATAAACTAAATTTCCATCTTTATTAATGATTATGTCTTGTTTAATAACACCATTTATCAAAGTTATGGTATTTTCTTCAAACAGCCATGACACCGTCCCTTTAATTATGAAATGATTGAAAAGAAAAACACTCCAGAATGCTCCAGAATGCTCGGTTGATGTTCAACAGTGAACCCTGAACAATCTGTGCTTGTTGACAAAGGTGGTTATGTTTTACCCTCAAGAGGTGTGCTTGTTGTCCGGCAAAATTATGTTGGGATTTTCATGACATTTCTAGCAGAGGCGGGGCTTTAGACGAGGAGGACCGCATTAGATTTTGGAGGTGATCCGGATCAAATTCTGGATCCAGGAATTTTTGAAATGATTCTTTAGCATTGAGAGATTGGATGATGTTTGTTATTTTGGTTTATCCAGGGATTGCTGGACTTGCCTCTAGTTTTAATTGATGTTAACGGAACACTTTCTCAAATGGAGTGAAAGGTGTATGCTGTGTGCTGAGGCTAATTCTGCATTGAAGAAAATAATTTTAATAATGTGTACAGTTTTTTCATGAAATTAAATAACATTTTACTTTGATTGCAGTGGAGAGCAGGAATCTGGTCCTGAAGGTAACAATTTTCTATCTTTCTGTCTGTGTGTGTCTGTCTGTGCAGTTAGACAGGTTTAAGGAGCCGCCAGCGTTTGGTCCAATGTGCGATCTGATCTGGGCAGATCCGGGCGAGGATTACGGTAGTGAAAAGACCTCTGAGCACTTTAACCATAACTCAGTGCGAGGCTGCTCGTACTTTTTCAGGTGAAGACGGTGTGATGACGTGTTGTGAGTCATTCTGTGTGTCATTTAATCTTATAAATCTTATATTTGTTTCAAGTCATTCCATTAATGTCCACTATAACAAACTCCCTTTAATGCATATAACTGTAGCAGAAAGCGGTGATTAAGGGGCCAAGCATATTTTCCTGCCTCAGCACTTATTATTCTATTATTAAATCCAGAAGGCATTGCGGCTGTTGGTAGTTATACTTAACGGGAACAACTTTAACAGTTAATGTTAATGTTTTCTGGAGCCCTGCCAATTTTCAATTAACTAAAAGTTTATTTCTTGAGCTAAAACTATGTTATAAACAATATTCAACATTTTTGAGGGCAATCCATAAAAGTGTTGCTGAGACGTGTAGGTCAGCTCCTGCTTGGTGGATCAGCTGTGAAATTAATTCTCAGGTTACGGCAGACCCTTCCTGCAAATGTAAGATCACTTTGGGTAAATTTGGCTCAATTTGGTGTCGAATAGAAAGAAAAATGAAGTGAAAAGAAAACCAAGCAATGTCTTTTTAAAAAATACATTTTAAAATTGTGTATTTTCTGAATTGCTCTGATTAACTGTATCATTTGTGCTTTGTCACCGAATTGTCCCTTCAAGATTTGTCCAGGTTGCTCCCGTGATAATCTCATGTCTCGAGGAAACAAAGGAAGAAAATCTTTGCCATTTTTACAAAAATTTAAAATGGCTGACAAATATGTGAATCACTTGATGTAGGGCAGTGGCATCGATCCCTGGTCACAGAGATCTTTAGATCCAACCATCATGGTGTCAACCTGACAATACTAATCACTGCTTTAAAGGGAAATTAAACCTGAGCTTCACACATCATATACATCTTTTAACACAGAATGACCTATTGTTAGTACAAGCCTCTTTGTGAAGAAACAAGTAATAATAAATCCACACACAGAGGGGCAACATTGCACAGTGAATACAATTTAATATCTGTATACTGTTATTTTTGCAATTATCTTGCTTTATGTGAGTGAACTGATTCAACTACTATTCTTGTGGGTTCGCAATTTAGCGGATTGCAAGTAAAAACCACCCGATAATGAAAATAAACCTGAATTCCTGTCTAACAGGAGAGTTCAGACGGGTCTTCATTTCAAAGTTTAAGTCTTGATCACATGGCTATATGGTCAGGTGGGCATGATTAGGGTTGAAGATAATCAATGGGGCAAAGTGGTGACTCTGGGTTTGGTGATCAGAAACTCAGAGGTTTAAGTCTCCACTTATCTGCCATAGTTGGGCCCTTAAACAAGAACCTTACCTCTTACCTGCTCAGTTGTTTTTTTTTATTTTTGGTTTTTGTTTTAATAAAAAAGACAGTTGTTTTGGACAAGGGCGTCTGGTAAAAACCATAAATGCGATGTAAATGAGCAAAAGTCTTCAGGCAGGTAGATCGTTAGGAACAGGGCTGTTCTAGGGCATGATCTTTTGGTGTGTAGTATTTCCACAGGTTTCATCTTCATGTTCCTTCTCTTTATCCGGGGTTGGGTCATGGGGACAGCAGCCTAAGCAATGAGCTCCAAACGTCCTCTCCCCAGCTACTGACTCTAGCTCTTCCGGGGGGACAGACACCGAGGCATTCCCAGAGCAGCCAAGAGACATAATCCCTCCAGCATGTTCTAGGTCGACCCCGGGGTCTCTTCCCGGTTGGACATGCCCAAAACACAATGCCAGGGAGGCGTTTGGGACGCTTTCCAGCCAGATGCCCGAGCCACCTCAACTGGCTTCTCTCAATGCGCTGTTTATATGGCTCCCACCTTTGAGCCACTCCCCAGGCCTGGCTCTGGGGGGTGGGGGGCTGGGGGGGGGGGGGGGGGGTGTGACCCGTGTCCGGGCAAGGGAACTGTGTCCTTGTGTTTTTCTTCATAGGAGTCTTTTGGACCTTCACCCAGGCCTTTTTTGCTTTCGGTGACCCTACCAGGGGCATAATGCCCCTGATAACATAGCTCCGAGGATCATTAGAACACACCATCACCTCCACCACAATAAGGTGGTGATTCTAGGAGGGGTTTTCACTGGTTTAATAAAATTTAATTGTCTACTCTGTGGTTATGCCTGACAGACCACACTGTTTGCTGCAGTGATACAAACAAACATGTTTCCAGTAATCGTAACTCAAAAGTCACCATTTTGTGACTGCTGCCCCTCTTCCTGTACCTCTGTGGAAATCTCTGATTGGAGACCAGCTCCTGAAAACAAAGTGCTGACCTGTTTCCCATACTTGGCTTGTTTTTTTGTTTTTTGTGTATGTGTGTGTGTGTGTGTGTGTGTGTGTGTGTGTGTGTGTGTGTGTGTGTGTGTGTGTGTGTGTGTTTGTGCATCCAGCTGGTCTGGTCTACACCACACCATTGCGTTGCACTAACTGAATGCAGGTGTTGTCTGAAGTTGTTCTACAAAAAAATCAAGTTTACAGACAGATTTTTTTAACAACAAGGCAAAAAAAAAAATGTTTGGTGATGTGGGGCATGTACAGTTCCTAAACTCTTTCAGATTAGATTAGGTCATCTGATACTCTTTTGTCTCTCTCAGTTATCCTGCTGTGTGTGAATTTTTGGCAAACAACAACCTTCTGTCAGTGATCAGAGCCCATGAAGCCCAGGATGCAGGGTAAGTGCCTGTTTTTTGGCCAAATGGGTGTTTTCACTTAAATTGGACACTCAGATCATTAAACTTAACCGAAAGCTCATTTCTGTCCAGCATGAGTACGTGTGTGTGTGTGTGTGTGTGTGTGTGTGTGTGTGTGTGTGTGTGTGTGAGGATATGTGACTGTCGCAGTGCTAAAACAAGCTGTTACTTCCCCTCCACAGGTACCGGATGTACAGGAAAAGCCAGACGACAGGCTTCCCTTCATTAATCACCATTTTTTCTGCTCCAAATTACCTCGATGTGTACAACAACAAAGGTGAGCTAACAAGTACTTGCACATCTGCGCACATCTGTTACTAGTTCAAGTACTCATGCATGGATGTAATTTTTACTCATTGTGTTGTGTTATAGTCAAGAAATACACATGAGATCCGAAAATGAACAAATCATTATTTTGTTATTATTAACGCGTGGCGGATGCTAAATACACGTCAAAAGTGCGAATGTTGATTCACAAGTTTGACGGAAATGAAATCAGAAAACCTAATACAGGTCCGACCAACAAGATTTGGTCATGAGAAATATAAAAATTAATATTAAAACTAAACTGTTGTATATAAATGAGAAGATCACTGTGAAATCGACTATGACGTGAGAATATTTGTTACTGCAGTGTAATCATGGCATCACGGACTGTAGTCAACAACACGGCTCCCATCGTTTTAATTCATGAGTTTATAGAATAGCACTTGACCAGCACATCCCCTTATTTTGCGTGATATATTTTAATACAGAGTTATGCATATGTGACATGGTAGTACATCCGTCCCAGAACAGTAAGGTCCTGGATTCGAGTCCCAGGATCAGTGAGGGCGTCCAGGCTCTACACGTGCGTGA
>CM045734.1:6705481-6727981 GCA_024760905.1 Plotosus lineatus | reverse complement strand
CACACACACACACACACATAACACACACACACACACACACACACACACACACACACACACACACACATTCTAAACCACTTAACCATACTAGGGTTAGTAGGATTCTGGCCCCTATTTCAGCACGCAGCCATTCAAACTGAGCCTCGGGGAAATCCTGAACAGTCAGTTAGCCTGATGTGCTTGTGTTTTTACTTTGGGAGGAAACCAGAGTACCCAGAGGAAACAAGTACAGTCGGCCCTCTACTTACAATTTTGTTCTGTTCTGGAATTCTGTTCCAGAGTATTTTTCGTAACCTGGAGTTTTCGTAAGTAAAGGTGCATTTTATTCGTTCCAAGGCTCCCAAGACTACCCCATAAACCCTTTAAAAATGATAAAAATACAACAATTTTGCATGAAATACAAGATGTATGAAATATGTGTTAAAAGTAAAAGAAAATTATTTACCTTTTTTAAATCTCTCGAACCACCCATGCAATGCTTTAAAGTTCAGGGGTTGCTGGTCTGAAGAACCCTCACCCTCCTAAACGAGGTCCTTTAATATGGCGGTTGCTTTTTCCGAAATAATCGCTTCCGTCACTGTATCTCCGCTTTTAAGGCTTCCTTCTGCTTCAATATCGTCCCGATTGTCGAGGAGTTTTAGCCATACTCCTTTGCGATTTCGCTCAACCACATCCCACTTTCGTATTTTTTTATGATCTCCTGCTTCACTTCGATTAATAACGGAGCCCGGTTATTCTTTTCTCTGTCACCAGGAATCACTTTCTTCTGGTCCATGATGGATAATGAAATATAACGCTACAATGATCACTCTCAAAAAACTCATGAGCCAACAGTCTTGTTCAACTCTCCTTCATGTGTGTGACAAACAGGAAGTATGGGTGCAGGAAGTATGGGTAAAATTCAGCTCCCTCCTGGCCAATGGGAGGCCAGTGGGGTGGGATGTTGGGAGACAACCAATGACAGAGCAACTCGCGCTTTGTTTGAATGTTTGAATGGCGTGTTTGAAATTTTGAATGGCGCGTTTTGGCACCTTTCGTATGAAGAGGTTGTTTCGTATACAGAGGACGAAAATTTAGGAAAATGTTTTTTTATAACCTGGATTTTTTGTATTCAGAGGTTTTCGTAAGTAGAGGGCCAACTGAAACTCCACACAGAGACGGCCTCCCCGAGCCCGGGACTTGGACCCAGGGCCTTCTTGCTGTGTAGTGGGCGTGTGAACCGCTCCACCACTATGCTGCCTGCACTTTAACATCACTAAATTATATTTAAAAATTGCCTTTTGGAGACCCTTTTATTAATTTTTGGTTTTATACAAGATGTATTTCTCAGGTACTGTTTGTGAGGTTGGGCAGTGATGGTCTAGTGGTAAAGGTGCTGGATCACTAATCCTAAGGTTGAGGGTTCATGCCCGACACTCAAAAGGTTATCACTGCCCCCTCAGTGCACTAACTGGGTTATCAAAGGCCGGTTGTGTCTCTCACTGTCTATGGTGGGAGGTTCATGTAAAAGAACCATTGCTGACTTTCCACAAGAGGAGCTGCAAAGCCGTCAGCGTGTTTCCGCCCTGCTTTGGCATGTCGAGTTGTCCAGGGTGTTCTCTGCCCTCGCCCGGAGTCGGCTGGGATGGGCACATGTCTGTGTGTGGATTATAAAATTAAATCTGTTTTAATTTAAACCAAACTCGGTACATGTTTTCATCTCTGATCCCAGCACCACATTCTCAGGGTGATATAACTCGTGTGTCCACTAGAGGGCAGATCAGACCCAAAATATTTCACAACTCTAGTTGTTGGACATAAGCAATGACTAATTTTGAGTTTCATTCTCTCTCACACACACACACACACACACACACACACACACACACCTCACTGTTATCCTTATTCATTATTAATAACTTCAAATAAAATCCGAAAAACATTTCATATAGAAACTTAATATTAAAATCAAAACAATTGTTTAAAACTTTATAAACAATAAACAGACAAAGAAACAGATTTATTTTCTCATAATTTGCTATTCTGAGTATTTAATGTATTATTTCTATTTTTAATCGTATTAACATTTTTCTCAGTGTATTTGTTTAAAAAGAGACCTTTTTTCAGAACATGTACCAGACGTCCTTATCCAGACCAAGTTGAGGTTTGGTCAGCGGCAGATGGGGGGTGGGGCTGGGGTTTGACCCAGCCTTCTTTCTTATTTATTGGTGTTTATGAAAAGCCACTGTGGGGCCAGTGGTGCAGTGGTGAGGTTTCTGGGCTAAAGGCCGAGAGACTGTGGGCTTCAGTCGCCCCCCCGTTCGACCCCCACTGTGCTAAGACCTCTGTCCACCCGGCAGTATAAATGGGTACCAGTATAAACACTGAGAAAGTGCTCCGTGATGGACTAGCGTCCCATCTGAGAGGAGTTGTGCTCGTGGTCGCTTCAGGCTGCGGAGGTGGGGATCGGCTCCGGCTCTGTGAACCAGAAGCCTCGAGTGGAAAAAGCCCCAGAGGCCGAAATCACCAAGAGCTGCCAACTAAACAGGATTTTAATTCTTTACTATAACACCCTGAATGGGATTTATAAATATTTATTCACATTTAAGATTATTTTGTCGGGTTGGTTTTATTTGTGTTTATGAGTTAACGTTTAAAATATTTTGTAAGAGTTTCAAAACTCCCCAAATCTCTCCTTTTTTTGCATAACATTTTGCAATGCAGCCATGAACTCAGCACTTTTTTTCTCATGATGTCAATTGCTATTTTTTCTTGCATTTTTTTTTTTTTTGCTGAGTTGCAGGTATAAACTGTTCCTGGGCCGATCAGAACTTTAATCTGAACATCAGTGTTCAGGATCGCAGTGGTGATATCAGAGGAAATGAAATCCCTTCAGTTTAACCTCTATAGATCACTTTCGGGGGGAGGAGCTGGATTATTGATCCTAAGGTCAGGGATTCAAGCCCCACCATTACCGGGTTGTCACTGTCTCCCCAGTGCACTTTACCGGGTTCTCAAAGCCGGTCGTGTCGCTCACTGTCTGTGGTGGGAGGTTCATGTAAAAGACCCATTGCTGACTTTCGACAAGAGGAGCTGCAAAGCCGTCAGCATGTTTCTGCCCTGTGATGGCCTGGAAAGCTCTCCAGGGTGTACTTTGCCCTCACCCAGAGTAAGCTGAGATGGGCACCAGCCTCCCCGCGACCCTAGTTAGTTCAGAAAGTGAATGACTGGCTCATTGTTATCCAGAGAGGCAGTAAGCAACCTCCTTCATACGCTCATGGTCCCTATGATTGGCCGGTTTTAATTACCGATCAGCTCCTCCCACTATATATTCTATTGTACATGGTCATGACTGGACTATTGAAAAAATAAAGTCTCTTTTGAAGAATGACTGGGGTTTGACCTTTCAAGGTCACTCAAGGTCAGAGGGACTTGTCGCAGTTGAAAGTCCGTGAATGGGTTCTGATCAGTGCCCCTTCTGAGTTCTCGTTCTGATCTTATAAACGTTACGGCTCCTAAGGTTTGTGACCGGCTCTGACCTTCACCTTTAGCTTTAACATTCCAAAAATCAAAAGATCTTTGGGACTCGGGTCGGGTAGAGTACCCTCCAGGTATGCAGAAAATCTGTGCAAGGATTTGGTTAGAATTTGCTTGGCAGACAAGCAAATGCCATCGTTTCCGAATCCTGACACCAGAACGTCTGGTACCTTCCGAGTCATGGGACGACTCTTGGCGACCCGCCATGAAGGACAACGCCCTGGTTATCATCTTCTTGGAGGTTCTCTTGGCAGGATTAGTGCAGTGGTTTGCCATTGCGTTCTGCACGATACGAACCTACGGGCAATTTAAAACGGCCGATTAACCTACTGTGCATGTCTTTGGATTGTGGGAGGAAACCGGAGCACCCAGAGGAAACCTGCGCGAGCACGGGGCGCACATGCAAACTCCACACAGAAACACCCAGGCCGGGAATCGAACCCAGGCCCTCTTGCTGTAAGGCGGACATGCTAACCACTACGCCACCGTGCCGCCAGAGCACCAATAATATCCATGAATAAAAACTACGTATAGGTTCAGTACAGTGACATCAGCAGGGCGTGGCATGCCCCCGCAGGCTTGGTGAGGTAGTTCTGTGTTTATTTTTGAGGCATATGTCGGGCTTATAACCCAACAAACTGCTGCCTGTTGCAATGAAACCGTCGGTGTCACTGAGTGCGGGGTCGGTATTACACATTGACCTGAATTCCACCGGACTGAGTTGTCTGCGCTGAATGATGTCACAGGAACGCTCTGTTCGCCCGAGATAACGTTTTTATTTCTTTCATTATATTATAGTATGTCGGCGTGCAATTTTATTTCTCAGAAGTTTTATAAGATAACATTTTGCTTCTTTTCAAATGCTGCTTGATGTAATGAGGTCACAAAAGGTCACTGATGTTTCCAGAGTGTGGAGGTTCAAGGTTCGAGGTTCTCCAAACTCAATTTGTATGTTTTACTATGACAGCTTCCTGTTTACAAACCTGTGTGTATATGAATTAATCAGTGAGGGCATGCTGATCTTGTATATAAATTTGTAACGCTGATAGAAATGTTGCCACTCTGTGCTTGATGTATTATGAACCAGGTGAACTGGACTGAATCTGCTGAGCTGCTGATGCTACTTCTCGGAAACGGTTTCTTTCAATTTTAAATGTTTCACTGTGGCATGCTTTGGCTTTTAGTGAAATCTAACCACACCCACTTGCGCTCTCTCTCTCTCTCTCTCTCTCTCTCTCTCTCTCTCTCTCTTTCTTCCCTGTTCACTTTGGGCTTCTCACTAACGCAGCCACACTGTTGGCGAAGGAGGGCAAAGGTAACCGTGCATGGACTGGTCTGTGGAGTGTCGTGTCCCAATGTGCTGTGCTGTGCCGTTTTTGTTGCCTTTTCTTGTGCTGTGTGTGAAATCCTCATGTTTCTCTCACTCACTGGCCGAACTGCTTAATTCTATTAATTCATGGAGACACTTGGAGAAGGTGTGGTACGCCCTGAACAGCTCACCAGACTATTGCAGGGCAACACACACAACCCTTCAGACTTGCATTCTCACCAGGGGGCAATTTGGAACAGTCAGTTAGCCGAATGTGCGCATGTCTTTGGACAGTGGGAAGAAAACCAAGTAGCCAGAAGAAACCCGGACCAATCGCAGGCAGAGCATGCAGAGAAATGCCCGCATCGAACCTGGGACTTGAACCCTGGATGTTCTTGATGTGAGGTGCATGTACTGGACATGATACCAACACCTGTGATATCTTGATGAATGGAATTCGGAACTCCTCCCCCCACTGTGTGAGCCTACAATACTGAATAATAATAATAATAATAATAATAATAATAATAATAATAATATGAATAATAATAATACGAATAATAATAATAATACAAATAATAATAATAATAATAGAGTGTATGTAATTATAATAAACACCTCACTGCTATAATGAAGTAATGAAATGCTTCCTGAATGATTCGCCCCATGATGGTCCACCTGATCCTGTACATGTCGTGTTATAGTTATGCCATACAAGTAGTTTTATAATAATATAATAATAGTTTTACTGTAATTTTAATTTTATAACTAGTTCTTTTAAGGATAATTTTAATTCTACAATTATATGGAATAATCTTCTTGGGTTTGGGAGTAGAAGATGATATGAATATTATATAAGCCGTAAAGCAATTTCTATAAAATACAATAAAATGCGTAGGTTTGCGAAGATGCTTCTAACTACAAATAGTCGTAGAAAAAGTATTATTTAATTTTAACAAAGAGGAATTGTTCCACACTAAAAATGAAGACAAATAAAACAAAAATGATCAGTAGACATGTTTCGCATTTTAAATTTCTAGGTTGGAAGAAACTTCCCGGGGAAACCAGAAGCAGACACAAGACACATAATCAGAATTAAAGAACAAATAAAAACATGTAAACATATTTCTGTCATTAAACTCTAAGTGTTCTCAAGCACAACAAACAATTTCCATCACAGTGGGATACAAACAGAAATGAAATGATCCCGAATGACGTGGATTTTATTTATTGTGTATAATTTTAATTATATCTAAATGGGGCGGAGTTCTGTGATAATGTCGAACATACGTAGCACATTTGATTAAATATATTTGAATGATTCTCAGACTCATTTCCATCATGCAGTTTATTGTTTATTTGATAAGAAACCAACAAAACAGTAGAAAAAACTTTTAATGCCAAGTTAACTATCCCATTAAATACGAGAAAAAGGAAATATTCATATAACAAAAACCTAATTTTATAAGGTGTGCTATGTATAAATATATTTTTAAATGTGTATAAAACAATTTTAAGGCTATTTTCAGAAAGACTGTAGCACAATATAATTTAAAAATAATACATTTTATTTAGCGGGGTAAAAATAATTCATTTAACTTAAAATAGTTTTTAACATTTTATATTTTTGAAAGATTTTAATTTGTGCTCAAAAGTGCACGAGATACACAGTAGAACATTTCAGCAAGAAAAACTTAATTCAATATATATTTTTATAATAATATCAACAAAATAATCACAAATTTGAAATCTGTTTAAATGTTTTCTTTCAATATTTTAACATCGTAATGCCGCATTTAACAATAAAGTTTCTGCATCTTATAAGTCGGTAAAAATTTGTTATCAGTGTGATATCGCCGTGTTTTGTGACATCATTATATTGCCCCGCCCTCTTTCTCAGGTCGTCTCTTCACAGTTTTGAGTTCTCAGCATTGAATTGTGTGGTTTTTCATGCAGGAAATGCTGATTAGGTGGGAAACGAAAACAGGTGGTTTGGGGAAAAACACAGTTCTGCAATGCAAGGCGCCTGCAGCGGGTCACTTCCTCTTCAGAATTATCAAGCCAGCTAATTCCTACACTGTGCTCTGATTGGTTAAGGTGTGGTGTCCTCTGCATGGGTTATTTTCAGCTTGTAATCGTGTTACGTCAGCGTGCCACCCGAACACAGATACACTTATCACGCGTATCACACACTGCAGCTGCCAAGTGTTAAGCTCGCCACAACAGGAAGCCTGAGTCATTGAGACACATCAAGCTGTGTGTGTGTGTGCGCACTTTTGCGGTTCCTCGTCAGTCTGAACTCTGTTTAATTCTCGTCGACTGTAGTTTCGCGGGTTCTTTTAACAATTCGAATGCCTGCCGCATGTAGAGCAGCTGCTCATTGGGCACGAACCGCGGTCTTCTGACCGAGCTGAGATTTGAAGGTCAGCACTGAATCACAATGTATGGGGTCGGTGATGCAGCCCAGCCAATCCAACGAGTTCACGTCACGACCTGGCTGGAACGGAAAGGCAACACGTCGCTGAGTATGTCCAGATTCCTAACGCTCACACGCAGTTTAAAATTGAACGCGGACAAAAAAACAACAGACTGATGTCTTCGGAATCAAGCGCTGATGTGAGTTGTGATCATTTTAAAAAGCCAATGTCACGTGTTCACCACAGGGACACTTATACGGTGTGATTTCCGAACCCTCTTTGTTAAAAGCCTGAGCTGCCTCCTTCCAATCATCCATTTTGTCAACCGCTTAATTCTAATTCGGGCTGCGTGGAGGAAGGCCGCCATCTCACAAGACTGTGGTGAGGGCGGAGTACACCGTGGTCGGCTCGCCAGGCCATCGCGGGGCAGAAACACGCTGACGGCTATGCAGCTCCACTTGATGAAAGTCAGCAATGGTTCTTTTACATGAACGTCTCACCACGGACAGTGAGAGGACACGGCCGGCCTTTGCTAACCCGGTTAGCCGCTCTGTGGTCTGTGTGAGAGTGAAATGGACGCAATGTGAAGCCAAAGCTCACCATCTACTGGACGTACTCACACTGTACTGTCCGACGGCCAAATGTACTCAATCTGTCAGTGTGAAATTATCACGTCGGAATCCTGAATTCAAAACTCCGTAGCTATTAGGCGTGAACTTGTAATTCTGGGAATTTTAAGGGCGGGATCACACCAAACGTGCGATAGACAAGCGACTAATGCAAACTGATTTTGGGTGGATTTTGAAATCCGTGTAAAGATGTTTTGCAATTCCGCAAGCCAGCGAACATTGTGTAGCCTAAATACATATAATCGCATGAAAATTGGGAGAAAGTCATGTGATAATTTTTGTGGTTATTTGGTTAAATAAACAGCGAGTCTGCTGTAAACAAATCAAGTGTTGTTTGCCTTTTGTTCTCAAAACATTCGCTTTTTTAATCCTACATTATTACCACCTGCAAAATGTGAATAAAATACAAAATGATGGCAAAATATTCTCAAGCTAGCTCGAGTTGGCAAACCTCAAACTTTGCGGAAGTGCAGACGTGTTGCTTTTCCAACGTGTTATTTTTTCCACTCACAATGTTTTTGCGCAGATGCAACGACGACAACAAATAATGAGTTTGTGCGTAGAGTCGGTTTTAGATTCACCTTCAACTGTGAGTCATGACGGGCAGCCAAAATTTCCGACACGTCATAAATCCGTCCGATTATCAGTCAGGGTAATGAGAGGCGATTACGGTCTCCTGACTGATAATCGGACGGAACTGTTCAACTGTCTTATATAATGGAATGATGTTCAGTGGATCGTTCTGAGCCGACAGTAGGAATATGACGGCCTCTACGAGAGACGGACTCGCTCCACATGTAGATATAAACAATTTATTCTCAGGTCCAGAAAACTGAATGACTTAAAAAAAAAACCATGATTACAGGTGAATGAAAATGAATATTTTCTTTTCTGCTAATAGATTTTGAAGCAATAGTACACACTGTCCCTTGAATTTACTCACAACCCACTGAACATCATTCCATTATATAAGACAGCTGAACAGTTCGAGGCCTGTATTAGACAAGAATGGGACAGCATTCCTATTTCTAGAGAAACTTGTCTCCTCGGTCCCCAGGCGTTTGCAGACGGATGTAAGAAGAAGAGGGGACGCCTCACAGTGGTGAAAATGGCCTTGTCCCAACTTTTTTGAGATTTGTTGACACCATGAAATTTAAAATCAACATATTTTCCCCTTGAAATGATACATTTTCTCAGTTTAAACTTTTGTCCCTGTCATTTATGATCTATTCGGAATAAAATATTAAAATTTGGCACTTCCACATCATTACATTCAGTTTTTATTCACAATGTGTGTAGTGTCCCAATTTTTTTGGAATCCGGTTTGTAGTTTCTTTTCACTTGAAACATGGCGAGGACATGCAAACAAGCTCATGAATGATGAACGGTTGGTCCACCTGTTGCTGATGGTTCATGGTTTTGTGTTCCGTATTGTTGCATGAAGCTTTTTCATGGCTTCTGCTGCTCATGTCAAGTTGAAGAAATTCATTCATCACAAGGATGTGCAGGTTGAATGCGAAGTGAATAAGGTGTTGACCTGTGTGGTTATCAGCATGTGTGAACCACCCTGGTGTGCTATGGATGTAGTCTCAGGTCTTCAGGAAGTGGGATGAGTGTTCAGGAAAAGGTTCTTACGAGGACAGTGTGGTGTAACGGTAACATCCGCCTTGCTAATCTTTCGTAGCGTTAGTTCACCTGAGTCCTCTTTATCTCCTCTTCCTCCTTTCAGCCATCCAAGGCTTCTCTCCAACCCGAAAGATCCGAAACTTTGAGGAAGCACGCGGCCTAGACCGGATAAATGAGCGCATGCCGCCACGGAAGGATGGTCAGCGTTCCCTCGCTACGCTCATGACCGAGAAGAACGGCACCGACGGGACGGTGTAAGGAACTCCACCTCTCTCCTCCTCCACCTCAGTGTTTGATCTCTCTCTCTGTTATGCTGTCCTGTAGAGACAGGAGCGTGAACTGTAACAGAGAACCCCGAACCAGTGACTCCATGAGACCAGAGCGAGAGAGAGGAGAAGTCACTCAGCACTACCATACTGTAATTATTCAAACCACATTCAAACATTCTGAATATTAGATGTCTGTGTTCGAGGTGTTTTTCATCCATGGACGGACCTTCGAGACGTTCCAGAAACCTCTCGATGGTGTAAAACTTTTGGGGAAACATATCCCAAGATGATGTTGATGGTGATGAAAGTTTTTCAGTGGCTTATGTTTGTGGATTGCATTGCAAGGGATCGTGGGATTGCAAACAATTACAGAATATTTAGGACTGGTTTTAAGATGTTATTATTCCAGGGTTTATTTCCTTTTCAGCAAAAAAAAATAAAATGAATAGTTTGTCTTTTAAACGTATTTTTTCCCCACACCTACTTGGGCTTTCGAAAAAAAAAACAAACAAACAAAAACCCCAACAGCAGCATTAATACCAATCAGAGACTATCATTTTCAACCTAAATATTTTTGGTTGTTGCTTTGTAGCCAAATGGATCATGTAAACATCTAAACAGCCAGGGCATCATTCCCTTTAAAAAAAACAAACAAACAAAACAACAGTATCCCCAGAGCCAAAACCTTTTTCTTGTAGTATTTTTAATTATGCAATTAACATATAAAGAATGTGTGTGTGTGTGTGTGTGTGTGTGTGTGTGTGTGTGTGTGTGTGTGTGTGTGTGTAAAACATTAAGAAGCCAGGTAAACATTGGCCCGGTGGGTCTGCTATCCATGGTGCTAAGATGTTTAACACTTGCTCGGGAAAATACATTTTTTGTTGAAATTTTAATATTTTAGCCCCGCGATGGCCTGGCAAGTCGTCCAGGGTGTATCCTGCCCTTGCGCACAGTCGTCTGAGATGGACGCCAGCCTCCTTGTCACCCTGATTAAGATTAAGCAGTTCAGAAAATGAAGGAATGAATGGATTTTAATATTTATTGTGTGATTGTTTTCGAAACACTTTATAAGTTGAAGAGGACAGTATATGGGTGCAAAGGATGATTTTTGAAGTAGAAATCAGAACTGCTCATGGGAAAATAATTCTGATTCCACTGGCGTAACAAGAGACACTTTTGTTGATTATATACTGAAAATCATTCATGGTATTTTATCTGATTTGTGTTCCCTGCTGTCGTGCTGTGCATACAGTTTATACCTACGTGTGATTGGTTTGCATTTTGTTGGGTTTACCGGAAGCTGGAGCACACCAATCAGCACACTGTACCCCCTGCGTCCAGAGGGGCAAATGGGATTGAAATGTTATAGATAATTCAAGCTTGGAGCTTTATTTGGAGTATCGTGCTTTACAGTGACTTTTAGAGTGGACTGCTTGACTTTGCTTTGCGAATCATTTTTCTGAAAAAGCTGTATGCTACTTTCGTCTGCGTGAAGGACATGATCTAAGGCCTCCATTAGAATGTCACCTAGCATATCAGTTTTAAATTTTTTATACAGGAATGGACAAATTATTAGCACGAGATTAATGATTAGCATATCTGATGCACGGTTGCCCCATGAACACAATACAAGTCATGCTGGCATACCAATTTCCTGAAATAACTATTTTAAAAATCCCATTACCTGTTGCACTACAAACACTGACAAAAGTGATCTGGCATGTGTGTGTGTGTGTGTGTGTGTGTGTGTGTGTGTGTGTGTGTGTGTGTGTGTGTAAATGCATGTTTCAATATTGGATATAAAGGGTTCAGGTTTTTAAAAAATTCATTCTGGAGTTAATGTGTATGTATATGTTATTTCTGAATAAAACATATATTTACCTTAAACAAAAAGCAGTGGGGAAAATATTCTAGTCAGTGGGTCGAGCTCCTTGTGATGCTGGTTATGAGGATGCCATGAACATACCGTTTTGAAGTGCTGTTTAAAAGCAATTTGCAAAATAAATTTCCTTTGTTGAAAACATCCCCATATCGATCATGTCAGTTATGGAAAAGTACAAACAAAGCTGAGATGCAGTGTACAAATGTTTGGTAGCACCTTTGTTTGTTTAAGGAAAACCTTGATTCCTCACAGACACATGGTGAAGCAGCTTTGGGTTTTAATTACAGCTCGTTCTTAACACAAAAAAGAAGTGAGTTCATGAAATCAGGTGGTGTACCTCAGGGTTCACACTGTGGCCCTTTAAAGTTTTGGATTTTTGCACATTTTAAAGACTTTTTGCTCCTTTCTCTTCAGAGATATTCATGACACCATAGAATTTAGTGGGTTTCTTTTTCACTTACAACTTATTGTTGTATGAAGGCAACAGTTCATTCATTTACTGCTCGACTCCAAAAGTACTGGACTAAAGTGTCAGGGTCGGAGTGTCAGTGGCCTTGTAACATGTGCAACATCAAGACTCTGGTTATTAAAGGTAAGCAAAAGAAACACAGATATGGTGTGAAGGGCATTTTGTACAGTACCAGGCCGTATAATAAAATAAAGGACACGTGATTATTAAATTCTGATATCTGTAACGTGATGCCATCAGTTCATTCTTGATTTTATGTAGATGCTTCACTTCAGAAAAAAGATCAATAAAGTGAACTGTGTAAAAATGTGCATGTGGTTTCTTTATTTATGCTGCAGAAATTACCATCACCGGTTGCACATCTTTGTTATTTTCTTATTTTTTAATTAGAAATCATTAATCTCACATTTTTCAGAGCAGTCACGTTTTTATGTTTAAAATACATTTGTGAAAATGTTTCATCATTGCGAGACATTTTTTCTTTACCAGTTTCATATTGTACTATGTCATGCAGGTTATACTTACAATACACCTTGTGTTTTCAGCATTTATTATACGAAAGCTCTGCACTGCATCCTCCCTCTACTGCAGTATATAAATAGTTTTCTATCATTCTTCTTCTTCTTCTTTTCCTTTCGGCTGTTCCCTTCAGCGGTCGCCACAGCGAATTATCACCCGCCATCTCACCCTATCCTCTGCATCTTCTTCTCTTACACCAACTGCCTTCATGTCCTCCTTCACCACGTCCATGAATCGTCTCTTTGGTCTTCCTCTCTGCCTGGTAGTTCCAACCTCAGCATCCTACTACCAATATACTCACTATCCATCCTCTGTACATGTCCAAACCATCTCAATCTAGCCTCTCTGACTTTTTCTCCAAAACCTCCTACATGTGCTGTCCCTCTGATGTACTCATTTCTGATCCTATCCATCCTCGTTACTCCCAAAGAGAACCTCAACATTTTCATCTCTGCTACCTCCAACTCTGCCTCCTGTCTTTTCCCCAGCGCCACTGTTTCTAAACCATACAACATCGCTGGCCTCATCACCGTCTTGTACACTTTTCCGTTCATTCTTGCCGATACCTTCCTATCACACATCACATACAAGCCCAGCAGAGCTCGTAAATCAAAATTTTGTTGGTTGGATAGGGCAGATTTTTGGTGGATCGAAGCTCGTATCATGGAAAATTCATTATAAGACACTCGTAACTCAAGGTACCACTGTGTGTGTGTGTGTGTGTGTATATATATCAGTGCTTCTCAATTATTTTTTGTCCCCCCCCCCCAGGAAGAGGAAAATATTTTGTGCCCCCCTCCAATATAGTGTTATTTGTCTAAAAGTTATTAGTAATCCTCTGCATACACTGTATCCTTATTAGCATAATAAATCCTTATCATTATGGAATACAAAAAAATAAATATAGATCAACTTTCAACAAAGAATAACTTTATTAACCATTTTTTTTAGTCTTTAAACAAAAAGTGCATCAATTTGCCTGAAATAAAAAAGTATCCTTATTTAAACTGTCAACATTTTCTGATCAACAATTTGAATCATTTGATACTGAAAAATAAAACTAAACAAAATCAATAAATAATAATAAATTCAAATTGATCAGCAATATTAACTTGGGAGCACAATATATAAAACACTTTAACCTACAAAACAAAATGAATAAAACAATTTGTATTATTTTTATTATTATTATTATTATTATTATTATTATTATTTATTGTCAAAATGATGAAGTCCAGATTAATGGCTATAATGAGCAGGTTTGCAGTGCACAGCTTTTCGAAGCCGGGTTTAAAGCACGATACTGAACTCTCAGCTCCTGCTCAATGCTGAACTGGGACATGGACTTATTTTCCCAGCAGTGACGTCACCCAGCATGACAGAGACCGTGTGTGCTGCAGGTAGGATCAGTTCCTCTGCTGTGGGGTTTTCTGCACTGAGCAGTTTGGTACTCCACCTTATCTGATGCGAACAGAGCTCACTGGTTTGCTGGAGTAGCATTCACAAAGCGGGATGGTTGTTGGCGATACTCAGCACCTTTTCATTGAAAAAACTCACGCGGCTCATCACGTGATCGGGGTATGATGTCTTTAAGTGACGCCTGAATTTATTTGGGTTCATGCTGTCCACAGCCAATGTTTTCAGACACAGTAAACACAGTTAAGACAGCGGTCTTTCTTCGTTTCTCACCGCAGCACAGTGGAGCTGAGCGCTACATCTGCTTCATCACACCGCCTCGACTTAACTTCTGGGAGACTTTCGTTTCTCTCATCTCTCTTTCCAGGAGCCTGTTAAAATTTCCATGGTGGATTTATTAACTTCACTTCCTATTTTACCTCTGAGCACACAGTGAGGAAGCTAATGCCACCTGCTGTAGTGGATGTAGAATTACACTTTATCCTTATACGACACACGCACACCCCATGGCATCGCACCCAGAGGGGCACGCCCCACTATTTGAGAACCACTGGTATATGTGTGTGTGTGTGTGTGTGTGTGTGTGTCTGTTCATCACTAACCGCAATGGGTGTTTTTCACATAAATTTTTTTTCCTTTCTTTCTAAAAAGTAAAAAATAAAAACTTCTATTCTGGAATTATACAAGACCTTTGTTGATTGGCTGTAGCCTGAACATTTTCTAATGAACAATTATTTAATTCAGTGCTTAGCAAAAGAAAAAACATTCATTAATTTATTTTCTTAGCAACATAATATTAATTAGGGCTGTGGGGAGGCCAGTGCCCATTTCAGCCAACTTTGGGTGAAGGTGGAGTAAACCCCGAAGAACTTGTTATGCCATCACAGGGCCAACACACACACACACACCTAGAGCTTACTGTGCATATTATTGGAGTGTGGGAGGAAACGAGTACTCGGAGGAAACTCACACATGCACGGGGAGAATGAACCTGGAGCCATATTCATATTAAACAATGTTTTTTTTTTTCTCTCCGGGCGGGGATGCCAAGGTTTTGCAAGACAGTGAATTCCAGGTGAACCGATTTTCTTTCCCAATTTTCTTTGAAGACCTGCATACATTCCTGCATCTGTTGAGGGAATGAGGAAGTGTTGACATGAGGAACACGTCAGATTGTTTTACTTCCTGTCTGAAAATTAACCAGATTAGTCAATAAAACTCGCTCAGGAACAGATGATTTGTTAAAAAAAAAGCTTTAAAGTACACGGCTAGACAAAAGTTCATTCAATGATTCATCTCCCGATCAGAATGTACATCATGTTATCATCGCACAAATCTAACAATGACTCAATAAACAACACAACAGTTCTGGGATGCAGGAATATAGCATTAGATGTTCATTTAAAATAAAATAAAAGCTGGTGTAGCTCGATCCTGGGCAGGTCGAAACCAGCAGCAGGTCATTCAGCAAACAGTGCAGTGATAGAGAGATCTCTGAGTGTAGTGCCACTCGATCACAAATAAACCGTCTAAAGGACAGAAATTAACATAGAAAATCTTTCATCATCTCAGACATGAACCATCAGGTCCCACCGCCCAGGCGTATATCAAGTGCAGCCTTCTGGAAACTCTACGCTGTCTGAAACCTGACAAGAGAAATGATTAACACGTATCACACACGCTAAGATTTTTAGTAAGGCAAGTTCTCTCATTATTGGGCTTTTCTTAAAAAAATAAAAATCTGAATACGGCCCATTGTATCGCACACCTATAATACAACATATAACATCTACGATGACTCCCACCATGCTATAGAGATACGTAGTCTGTTGGACTTTTTACATCCGAGCCATAGCAGCTCATCAGGCTGGTGCTTATCCCCGGTTTCTGTAGCGTGAAGCGAGTAGAAGTCCAACTCCTCCTGGGTGGGGCGCTAGTCCATCGCAGGTTCCCTTCCCAGTATATGTCACTGGTACCCATTTATACTGCTGGATGAACAGAGGCACACTTGTGGTTGAGAGCTTGCCCAGGGATCTTAGCACAGTGGGGGTCTAACTGGGATTTGAACTCACAACCTCCCCGATCATGAGTGCAGCACCCTAACCACTACACCACCGACCCCACCCACCCATTCTAAAAGGAAAATAAATAATTTCTCTTTAAAGTCTTCACAAGAAATGCTAAATGCTACATGCTAATAAAGTGCACAGTAACAGTGTTGTTTGTATTTGTTTTGTTTTTCACCTGAAGTTTAGGCTTAAGAACTGATTGGCAATTCACATCAGATAAGCCACTGCATGTCTTTGCTATTTAGTATGTGGTTCAAAGGTCAGGGGAGGAGTGCATCAGTCATAGGTATTTTTAAAGATAAAATCAGCATAGCAATATAAAAGGTAAACAGATGAGTTCGAGTAGTCCTTGCTTTGGATTTTCAATGCTGTACATGTTGGCAGGGGATTTTGGTCATTGTGGCTTGACCTCGGGCTTGACGTGACTCGGGCTTGACGTGACTCGGGCTTGACGTGACTCGGGCTTGACGTGACTCGGGCTTGACGTGACTCGGGCTTGACGTGACTCGGGCTTGACTCGAGCCTGGTGCAAATTTAAGATTAGTGTCAGATGCAAAACAAACCGCTCCAAAATATTCACACAGCCATGTTTGATGGACTTGTGCTGCTCCACCTGGATCCGCTATCCTATTCCGACTACAGCAGATCTTGGATGCGCTCCGAAGCCCTTCAAAATGCAGAGAAACACGATGAGAAGGAAATGGCAGCATGTAGAATCAAGGAGACGTGTATTAAGAGAAACGAGATGTTATGTCACACAAAGTAACATTCGCTGCTGATGCCATATCAGTGGCAGATTTCTTATAGGCTGACGTGCAGCTCTTCCGAGTTGGCTGCTGTTGTGTATGCTCACTTGTCGCTTCTTGATTCTCAATGCACATATAAGAGGGTTGGGAAATGACAAATTAGGATTTTGAGACACACCCCCGATCCAGGGAGTGTAGCATTTCACTCGCATTATTTAGCGGGGCAGGGTGTAGCAGCTCATTGTGGAGAAAGACGCATCTCCAGAAAACTCAGTTCATTCTTTTCAGACTCCCAGGATAGAGTGGGAATACAGTCATACTCGCTACTGGATCTGCTTGATAGAACCATCCCAGCTCAGGTCCTTTTCTCTTTTTTTATGCCCTCGGTGGAGGTGGAACTGGTCTGAGTGCCTGGACGCAATAAAAAAAGGTAGGTAGGTTATCAAGGACTTACGTTCCAACCAAAAGTCAGTATTTAATGTTCTTATAAGTTCTGCTAATAAGATGTTTGATCATGTGAGTAAACAACGAGATATTAATTTGATCTCGAAACTCATGAACAAAACATCCGTTACCCTGTGTGCCACTCTAAAGTCTGAATGCAGGCCCAGAGGTGGGGCAGACGGCTTTGTTGGTAGTGGTGGAGGAGGGCATTGGGGACGGATTACCTAAAGATAGATAGATATAGGAATAAATAAATGGCAGGTCATTGCAGTGTCAATTGTAATGGGAAAGAGAGAGCGGTTGAGCTGTACCGTGGGGGCAATCTGATGAGAAACATGGACTCTTGTCGGGCTTGAGTAATTGTTATTTGCTGAGGCTTTCACTTGGGCCGGAGCACTAATGGAAGATAACAACAATAAAGCAGTAAGAGGATGTAGCACAATCCGTTGTGCCGTAATTTTAAACTGGTAATTCAGGTATTATATCCGAGGTGTTTACACATGTCTACTCACCCAGTTTGACCAGAATTATTCCTTCTACGTTTCAGGAAACACATACTCAGTCCAGTTAAAACCACTCCCAGAAAGATGCAAACTCCGACTGCGATGCCGATGTACATGCCTGCTCCACGGTGTTTATCTAAAACAGAACAAAATCAATCAATAAAAGGTGAAGTTTTATCCCGTCCCTCCTGGGGTCATACAGTCATTCATTCTTTTTCTAAGCAGCTTATTATGACGCCCATCTCAACTGACTCTGGACCAAGGATGAGGTACACTCTAAATTGCTCGTGGGGCCATGGCAGGGCCGACGCGCACCGAACCATTCACACTCACACCTCGGAGTGATTTGGAACAGCCGATTGAACCCACCGTGCATGTTTTGGGATGAAACAGTACCTGGTGGAAACCCACACAAGAACATGAGGAACATGCAAACTCCATGCAGGAACACCCCGTGCTAACACAGGACTCAAACCTGGTACCTTCTTGCTGTGAGGCAGATATGCTAAACTCCACCTTTGCTAAGGCTGGGACTTAAACTCAGGACTTTCCTCTTGTTGTCAGGTGGATGTGCTAACCACTATGGAATCCTAGGCAAACCAACACTATCTTACTAAATGTAAAAAAAAAAAAAAGTTAGTCCCACATCATGGGGAACTGAAAACACCACCACCACCACCACCACCAGCACAAGTGTTAAGAGTCCACTTAGATCAGTGGTCACCAAACCTGGTCCTAGAGATCTACCTGCCTGAAGACCCTCCTGCATTCCTAATTGTGCTCACCTGACCATATGATCATTTACTTAAGATGTCACTGTTCAGCTAAAAGGTGTGTGTCTGATTCTGTTTGGAGTTAAACGGACACATGCACACGTGATTTCCGGTGCAGGTGAGAAGAAGAAACGGGCTTGAGTGATATCACAAAGGAATATGGCCAAACCCGTCTACCATCGGTACGATATTAAAGCAGAAGGAGGCCTTAAAAGGTATACTTTTATAATTTTTTTAAAGGGTTTAGGGGGTAGTATTGGGGGCCTTGGAACGAATCACACATTTTACATGTAAAATACAGTTCAACTTACGAAAACTCCAGGTTAAGAGAAAGGCTCTGGAACGGATTAATTTCGTAAGGTGAGGTACCACTGTATCTAGTAATTGAAGTAGAACATACCCAGAGTGGTCGTGTGTCTGTCACAGTTGGGTGGCAGCCAGCCAGGGTCACAGCTGCATTCTAGCTTGTGATTACAAACCTGTAGAACACACATTTAGTCTAATTATTATTCCATCTTTTTGGTATGTATACAGTATATATGTTACAGATGAGATTTTATTTTTCAGGGATAGGGTGAGAAGCTTGAAAATGTGGACGGAGCTTGCAGTAGGGCCACTGCACCTCCACGCCGAAGGGAGCCGGTTGAAGTGGCTTGGGCATCTGATTCAAATGTCTCCCTGGTATGGGGTTTCAGGCATATCCAAATGAGATGAGACCACGGGGTTGACCCAGAACATGCTGGAGGAACTATGCTGGTCTGGGAATGCATCAGTGTTTCCCCAGGGAAGCTGGAGGGTGTGGCTATCAAGAGGGATGTCTGGACCTCACTGCTTGGGCTGCTGCCCCGGCAACCCGAACAAGTTGAAGATAATGATGATGATGATGATGATGATGATGATGATGAATTTTTCTTGGCAGATTTTTTACAGGGTGGGTTGCTAGCTCTGCTCCATAACCCTTCACACACCTGGTGTTCTCAGGCGGTCTCCCATCTAAGTACTAACTCTGTTTAGATTTTAAGATCGGACGGTGGTAGGCCGTCACAGGCTGAACTGGTGTATATATCGTATAAGGTAATAAGTACTTGAGAAAACATACCCCATGGCCTTTGCATTTGGCAGAACAGTTTGGTGTCATGTATGCCAGTTCCAAGTCCATACACTGGTTCTGAACACACACCTGGAAGGTTAAAAAAAAACAAAAAACAAACACAAACAAACAAGCAAACAAAAAAAGAAAGTTAAAGTTGTTCATCATCAAATCCTCTTGGAACACGGATTAAAAAGATTCTTAATTAAAAACACTCATCAGGGACGTAGGGGAAGCCTGAGCCAATCCTAGCTGAGGGGCGGGCTACATCTGGTTCAAGTTGTGCATTGAAGAAGTTCATATTTTTCCATCATTAATAATAAATTCATTCATTTTTTTGCCACTTAATCCTAATTAGGTTCGCGAAAAGGCTGGTGTTCGTCTCAGCCGACCCTGGGGAAGGGCAGAGTACACCCTGGACGGTTCGCCGGGGCCATTGCAGGGCAGAAACACACTGACGGCTCTTTACGAAAGTCGGCAATGGTTCTTTTACATGAACCTCACTCCATAGACAGTGAGAGATGTGGCCAGCCTTTGATAGCCCAGTTAGTGCACTGGGGGGTGACAACCCGTTGAGAGTGGGGCTTGAACCCCCAACCTTAGGATCAGTCATCCACAACCTATACCACCAGGCCATCACTGCCCGGCATCATTAATAATAATACATTTATCTCTAGCATGGAATCTTCCTGATATGGTATATTGCTTCTACTACTGACCACTAAAACTGACAGTGCTTAATCCTAATTAGGGTCGCGGAGAGGCTGGTGCCTATCCCAGCCAACTCTGGGTGAGGGGAGAGTACACCCTAGATAGCTCGCCAGGCCATCGCAGGGCGGAAACACGCCGAAGGCTATGCAGCGTCTGTTGTCTTGTCTTAGTTCTTTTACATGAACCTCACACCATAGACAGTGAGAGACACGGCCGGCCTTTGATAACCCAGTTAGTGCACTGGGGGGGGGACAACGATTAAATTTGAGATTTTTTTTATTGTCACCTTTTCTTCACCACACTTTGTTCCAGTGTCCACTTGGCCAAAGTCACTCTCTTGGTTACCATAGAAAGTAGCTTTGCAGTTGCTGAATTCAACTCTCCGGCCATAGTTTGGTTCGCCCTGGCCTTTTTCACAGAAAAGCTTTCCGCACATGATATCCCTAGAAGCACAAATGACGGCACTCATGAGCGTTTAAAGTGAAATCGTAACCATGTCACTGCTCGGTAAGTGACATGAGGAGGTGTTTATAACACCAGCTGGAACTAGCAAGCATTGAAGAGAGACAAAGTATAGTTGATGGACTCACTGTTTCTGGCATCCTGTGTACTGTGAATTGGTGGGTCGTGTACAGTAGGCATAGTATAGGCCCCTCGTGTTCTGACTGTAGCAGAAGGGTCGTCCTACCAAGGCACCTGAGAAACAATACAAACTTAATCTTAAAACAATAATGATAAAATTATTTACATTTTCTAAAAAGTTTCTGTAATGATGTAATGTACTTACCTGTACCCCACATTTTAATGCACTGGTCTTCCTTTCGAGGACACTGTCCATTGTAGCAGTAGCCATCGCCATTCTCACATGGCAGTCCATTCATAGTGAAGACATCTTCAGGGCACGAGTTTGACTCACCTGTACAATATTCTGGGAGGTCACAATCGCCACGCTTAGGACGACACATCTGGAAGACATCGGCAATCTGCCAGTTGTAAATAAACGGAAAAAACTCTTAGTTTTAGTTTAAAAAGATTCTTCATAAACTACACCAGTCCCAGCACTAGATGGGCAGTTGCTCCTTCCAAAAACATATCGGTTATTCCCACTCAAGAACAGTAAACAATTCCCACATTAGAGGGATAATTAATTCCCTCTTAATACAATTCATCAACTCTGTTCCAAGATAGGTATCCCCTCCAAAAAAATGAACCGGACTCACACAAAGGTAGGCTGTTCCTTTCCAAGACAGGACATTAGTCCCCACCCAACATGGGTAATCTACACCCTCTTGCAGACAGAAGTCACGTTCCTCCCAAGACAGGAAGCTGATTCTTGTCCAAGTAGGCTATTCCTTTCCAAGATGGGTAATAAATATCCTGCCAAGACAGGAAGCTGACTCTTGCCATTGGGGGCTGATCTTCCCAGGTGTCCTATTCCCATTGGAGATGGGTAATCTATTCCTTTTTAAGATGAGTTACCATTTCCCTCCCATGACTAGAGACTGCCTCTTGTCCATGTATTTTATTCCTTCACAGGATGGGTAGGCTGTTACCTCTGAGGACAGAAAGCCACTCTTTCCCAAGTTGGCTGTTCCTTTCCAAGATGGCTAACGAATTCCTACCCAAAACTACTGATCAACTCCTAATTCCACTGAGGCAGGAAGCTGACTCTCATCAAATAGGCTATTAATTCATTCATGTTCTGAACCGCATAATCCTAATTAGGGTCATGGGGTAGGCTGGCGCATATCTCAGCCAACTCTGGGCCAGGGCAGGGTACACGCTGGACAGCTCCCTAGGCCATCGCAGGGCAAGGCTCATACCCGTCCCACATTTTGTTTAGTATATTAGAATCAAACCTTTTTCTACAGAACCCTGTTTGATTTCATTGGTTTATTTGCAGCGATTAGCCGGGGGTTTGAATAGGCAGCTAGGTGGTGGCAAAAGTTCAAAAGGTTATTGAGAGCATTTTGGGATAATGAGCTATATTCTGATTCTCTCTGAAACATTCTGAAACATCATTCACACTTAAGATCAAGAGGGTTCCGCTTTCACCATTTACAAATAAATCTCACTTAAAAGAAAACTGAATCCCTGAAATGTCCAGTACTG